>CAOLHI010004037.1:0-137922 GCA_948474755.1 Ctenosaura bakeri
ATTTCACATTTAGAAATTATTACTAATTAATCCAGGGGATGGCGGGGGGAGCTCAAAGCTGCGGAGTGATATATTCCCAAATGTTTACAGTTCTTAGCTGCTTAGCTTAGCTTCTATCTTCCATCTAGGAGAGTTGCTGGCAGAGTCCACTGGAGTGATTTATCCTCCTCAGGTTTTAATTCAGACTCTGAAGACACTCTCCAGGAGTGCAAGCCTCTCCTAGAGAAAGCTTTCAGCATCTTAGATGGTTTCTTGAAAGCTCAAAATAAAATGTGGAGCAGATTGACACAAGAGCCAGCAGTGGTGTCAGAAAATTCTTAAAGATGAGGGTTTTGAAGCTTGTGATCAACTCCTTCTGACACCCAAGTGCAAATGATGGTCTGCTCAGCTGAACTGCAAAGAATGAGAACCTTCTATGGCCTATTTCTTCTTCCATCTTCCATTAATAAGGACAGGAGAAGGTGAGATGAGTGAGGAACATTCAGAGGAGGCAGTCCATGGAGGTGAGGTAATGTTCTCATCCCCACCCCAGCTACACCCCTGGTTTACATTACCTTTTTCTGCCTGCCCTTTCTCTGTGGTGACATGGGGCCTGCTCAGGGTTATAAACCCTACAGAGAAAAGGAAAATGAATCTCTGTGTAACTTATTGTTTGAGCCTAAGCTGTTGCTTATTTTGTCCATATCTGCAGCCTGGCCTCATTGAAAATTCTCTGAAGTACTACCACTGACTTTTAAAGTCTGGGAAGAAAATTTATTTGTCATGTTACATCCCTTTGAATCATATATTTATTTGCTTCTTTTATGATATAGTCATAAAACCGAGCTCCAGTCCATGACAGTAGGACGCAATTGCAGCTTTAACATTCATACCCAACCTCAGCATCCATTCAACATTTAATCAACTATACAAAAGCCATTTAATGCTTGGGATCCTCCAGTGCTATAAATATTATCCTTTAAGTAATTACATAGTTTTTACGTCCTGTGGCATATTATTTGATAACACTTAAATGTAGCGTCCTCAGTGCATGTAAATGAACATTTCCTTTCAGTTGGCTGCATTTGTTGTTGTCATTCCTTGTTCCTGCATGCTAAATAATCTTTTTGGATTTTCAAAAATTAAAATTATCTTCCATTTGGGGGATACTAATGCGAAACCTGCTCTTATCCAAGCTCTGGAGAGCCAACTACAAAACTCAGTGGGAATGTTGAGTAGGGAAAGTTAACAAGGAAGGGGGACCTACCCTAATACCATGGTTCTTATGCTGTGTCAGCACTCTAAGGCCATTTCTGCACTACACTGTTACAGTGCTATTATTCCACTTTCAACATCCTGTGGAATCCTGGGGTTTGCAGTTTAGGGAGGGACATTTAGAATTCTCAGCCAGAGAGCTCTTGGGCCTCAGTAAACTACAAACCCCAGAATCCCATAGAGAAGGTGTTATATAGTGCTATAACAGTGTAATGTGGAAATGGCCTAAGTGTGGGAAGGTGGAAGGGAGAGAGACAAGTTATTTTAATGTAGGCCACTTTTTGTTAGGAAGATGCTGAACATAAATGCTAACAAATAGATAAAACTCCTTTTGAAACACCATCACAGGTATGGTTGGGAGAAAGCCTTCTCAACATCTGCCCCAGGCTATGGCATTCCATCCTACAAGAAGCTAGACTGGCCACTTCCTTGTTCTCCATCTGTCGGAAGGCAAAGACCTTCTTATTTATGCAGGCCTTTGACTATAAACTTGCCATAGCAGAAGGTTTTTTAATCAGTGATGTAGATTCAAGTCAATTGCTTTGGAGTCCAGTTGGACTCAAGTCATTTCAGTGACTCAGATCAGTAATAAATGACACACTGACCTGACTCAACTTGATGACTTGTATATTTTTAGTGACTGACTTGCTGCCCTTGTTCAGTAACATAAACCATTTATCCAGAAACTTTACAACTTTGAACAGTGCATCTATCTCTTTTTGCCTACTGGTCATGTGATGATTGGTCTTAAGCCTAAAGCATGGATGCATTTCCGAGGAACAGCAAATGGGTTAGGCGATGGGCTTGAGGTGAGGTTGAGGTCTGCTCAGCAACCTGTCCCCATTGGATATTAGAGGAGCCTTCTAAAACTTTTCCTAAAAGCAGAAGGCAAGACTGTCCCGAAAGAACAGAGGGCGTGCTTCTCAGAGGAGAATAGCAAATGTGTTGGGCAACAGGCTTGAGGAGAAGGGATCCTTCCTTCTAAAGCCTTTGAAGCTCCTGTAATGGAGAGAAAGAAGGATCCTATTCTCCACTTCCAAAGCTGCAGACCCTTGTAAGCCCACTGAGCCTCCTCATATGCCTACCGCCACCTCTTTTTTTCTGTTAAAGTTTTCTCCCACACCTGAGGCTTGACTTGAAAGTTCCTCGCAAGGACTTGAGACTCAATTTGAGAGGCGTGAGATTTAATACCTCACTGCTTTTAATTTGCATGTGCTGTGTTTTTATCATCGATAATTTTATTTTAACTGCCTTTTCAACTCTTTTAAAGTAATGTGTGTGGGTTTTTTTTTTAATATGGCCATTCAATTGCTTTTTAACTTTTGCATTACCTATACTTGGTTTTGATTTGTATTGTGAGTCACTTTGGGTCCCACACTAAGAGAAAAGTGGGATCTAAAACAAACAAACAAATAATTCTCTGTTTATAATAGGAGTTATGCTGAACCAGAGCACCAGTATAATCCATTTGTGTCATTCTGGAAGCACAACTGATTCTGTCAGTGGAACCCAGAAGAAGGCAATTCTTCCCCTCCCCTCAAAAAAAAAAAACAACAACAACCCTGAACACCCTCAAAACTTGCTCCAAAGTACTGCCCACCCATTCCAACAGGTTTGGGGACAGTACAGAGTAAATATACAAAGTAAATATACCTTGTCTTTGACAAGAATGACTATACTGATATCTCAAGGCAACCTGCAAAAAATCTTAACAATTGCTGTGAGATTTCCCCATCTCCCCCTTACACAGGAGAGAAAAGGCAAGTGCTTTTTTTTTTCATCAACATCTCCACAATGTGTGCAAGAAGACTCTGCACAAAATTAGCCTTTTTTCCCACTTTGTTGGGCAAAGATCCCATACACACACAGTGAAGAGAGAACACCATTATTGATGGAAAAGAAGCAAGCAATCCACTTGGTGTTCTCCTTCTCAAAGGTCATGCAACAAGTGCAATAGCAATTTCCTTGGGATTTACTCTTTATTGCTGGGTTTATCTTGCAAGATACTGTTGGTGTCTCTTCTACCTCCACTGGAGTCCAACATCTCAGTGACATCATTATGAGAGAATGTTTAGAAATGCAGAGTGTAGTGTCATTAAGATGCTGGAAGTCTAAAGAAACACCTAGAATAGATGATTGGTTGTGGAAATTATTCGAACTATGGGAAATGGATGAATTGACTTCTAGAATTAGGGACAGACCAAGAAAGCAAATAGAGGAGGAGTGGAGTCTAGTGAAACCCCTCTGGGAAAACCATTGGGGTGAAAGGAGTTAAATACAGGTTTGTAAAATACGAGATTCGGAAAATGACAATGTAAATAAATAATATAACTGTATAATAGAGACAGTGGTATATAACAAGGTATATTAAGATGAGTTGGCGGTTTATAAGTAAGTTGGATTGGTTCACAAATAATGGGAAGATAAATAAGGGAAGGTGGGTATGTGTTTGTAAAAAAATTGTGAAAGAATGTTTTGTTTGGAAAGATTGTAAAGGAGATAACATTAAGAAATAATGTGTGTTTTATGTTTATTGTGTATTTTTTATTTTGTTGAAATAAAAAAAAATAAAAAAAAGATGCTGATAAATGAATATCAAGATATTAATAATCTATAGTAACATACAAATTGGGCAAAAATATTCCACAACTGAGAATTATTTCAGTTCTGATGTGTCCTTTCAGTTCAGTTTTGTGATACAATCTTGAGTTATTTCTGAGTAATAGAAATGCTTCATAACAAAGCCGAATGCTTTAATTTTACTGGATAGCTAAAAAAAAATGCCACCCACTCTCAAATGTGATTTTTATAGGTGTTAGGTATCTATGCTTCTCACAGCACAAACTGGGTCGAGTTTCCCCAACACTTGTATAAAATCACATTTATGTAGTAATGCAAGCCTGAGGCCCACTTAGCTGGAGCAGAATCGTTCTATCTACAGTAACACATTCTTTTAGGAAGAAGGAAGAAAACTGGAACAGGCATATTTCTTTCTGCTCGGTGGGATGCTGTTCAGGCTTGAAGTTATTCAGGGAAACAGAAATCATAAATAAGAAAAACAGGACTGTGAAGTGTTTGGCCACACTGATTTCATAATCATTAGCTTTGCCTGACAGCTAGGACTTCTTTGGAAAGTGAAATTACAAGCAGTGTTTGTTTCCCTTAAGCACATGAATTTTCCATATACAGCTACATTTGGTTCTTAACTGTCTCAGGCCAATGTTCACTTGCTTGGCTGGTGATTTTTCCTCTGAAGTAAAAGCAGCATACCTTACAACTGTCTCAATTTGGTCAACAGGCCTGATGAAGTCTCTGTTCTTCCACTTTTTCAGTCATTTTTAAAATGTCTGAGGCCATTTCCTCATGGCATTGCTGTTGTGCAATGGGGACACATTGGCAGCAGTCCACGAGTTGTGCTTTCGCATGGCATCATCATGGTTCCACAGCCAGTTCATTCCCACCCATCATGATCACAGGATATTTGCTTAACAGAAAAATCTGTTAAGCACCCATGATCACAGAAGACTCCCATCACCACCAGCCATGAGGAAGGGGCGGAAGCATGATCATGTGCTTCCTTCCCTAGTGTAGCATGGAAAGAGGCCAGCTGGACTGCAGAAGGAAGGAGCGTGTCGTTCGTGCTCCCTTCCACAGGAAGCAAGACAGATGTGGAGGGGAGCATTCACATTACACTCCCTTCCTGGCAAAGGCACTGCTTGGACTGCGACAGAAGGACAACAGAAGGAGGTATGGTGCAGAAATGGCCTCAGTTTCTCCCTTCCATTCTCCCTTTCTGTTCTCATCTCTCTTCAATTATTGCAACTGATTTTTTAAGCCCAAAAGTAATTTGACCTTAATTAACTCAGCAGGGAGAAAGTTGGGAGGGGCAGAATTCTCCTGTTCTCAGTAGACTCAGGCAAAAGCAAACTGCTTCAACTTCTCTTAGCTTATGTGGTCTGTCTCAATAATATCATTTGCCATCTTGACCACACTCTAACGTTGATGGGCCACATGTGTCCTGCCTTTCATCTGTGATATGTTAGAAAGTGTGAAGCAAGTGTCTACTGCAAGCCAATGAGAAATTTTATTGCTATTGTTTTAGCACTCAGTAAAGTAAAGCACTCAGAGAAAACTGAGAAAGCCAGCAACAGTTAAGCATTTTTAGTAAGAAGTTGAACAAAATGTTTACCTCTGGCTGAAGATGGTGCTTAATTGTTAGAGATTTCCATCTTGGATTGAAGTGTGTGTGTGTGTGTGTTTAATCTAAATGGAAGAAATTCATTTGGCAGGAATGCTACTATTTATCATTGAAATAGCACTTCTAATCTGCAAAGTGCTTCATATGTTCATTCACATAACAATTCTGGTACATTAGAGCTACAATCTATCATTTATATTGCACTTTTAATTAGCTAAGTGCCCTCAGCAACCCTGTGAGATAGGGCACTATTGTTCCAGTTTTATATTCAGGGGACTGAAATTAAGAAATAGTGGCCTGCCCAAGACCACCCTGTGATTCCACAGAAGTGTTAGGACCTGAACACAAATTTCTTCACATCCAGACCTTTATCAACAAGGTTTTATACATTTTAGACTTGGGCTAGTGGTTTCTATATCTTCCAATCTTGATGGTAAGCAACTCCCTGAATCCCTGACCATTGGCCAAGATGACCAAGGCTTCTGGGAGCTGAAATTCAAAACACCTGAAGAACTAACTGATTTAGAGCCTGATAGTATGTGAACTTTGATTTTGCTGGACAAGAAAGTCCATCAAGCCTGGTGAGGACTTAAGGATGGATGAGAATTGTGTCTGGTGCACGGTGTAACGGTTTGAACATTGGATGATGATCTTGGAGACCAGGGTTTGATTCTCCACTCAGCCATAGAAACCTACTAGGTAACTTTGGGTATGTCATGTACTCCCAGCTCCAGAAAACCCTAGACACGTTCACCTCAGGGTCATCATAAGTCAGAAACAACTTGAAGGCACAAACAACAACACATTTTGAAAAGTGTTCCATCCTTAGTGAATTTTAATGGATTGATTGTGGGGAAAAAGTGAACCTGACAGATATTCCTAAACAGGCAGAAGGTTCTACATCTTTAAGCTCTTAAAAATCTGCCTTTGAATCCATTTGCTGGTGGTGGATTTGGGTTGCTGTCTTTTTTTTACCCAACAGGCTCCTCACTTTTAACAGCTGCATGTCATGCAAATGTAATATAGTCCTTTCCATACTGTTTGTGGTAGTGAGGGTGGTTGTGTGTCTTCAAATTGTTCCTGTCTTATGGTGACTCCAAGGCAACCCTATCATGTGGCTTTCTCGGCAAAATTGGTTTAAAGGCAGTTCCCCATTCCTTTGAGGTGAGAGAGTGTGACTTGCTCAAGTTGGTTTCCATGGCCAAGTGGGGATTTGATCTCTGGTCCACAATCCTAGTCCAACGTTTAAACCACTACACAAGCTGGCACTCTGTCCATACTGTGACTTTTTCTATATGTTTGAATAGGTTTTACCTAATGAATAAAATAAAATAACCATCCAAAGACATTGCCTTCTATGCCTGACCTGACTTCACATCCACTAACATTTCTATACCCAGATAATATTCTATGCACTTTTAACAGAGTTGTTACCATCAATGCAGTGTAATGCTATAATCTGTTTGCCTTAGGCCATTTACACACGATGTCACTCAAACACAGTACCTGCAGGCTGTAGTTGTTTCAGGGGCCGTGATTTCGCATGACATCATTGCCATCCGTAACCAGTCCATCCACAAGCATCACTAGAATGCTGTACTTCCCCTCCAGAAAAAAATCCATTTTGTTCTGCTTAATCACTTCTATCCCATTGGCCAGCTCAATGCAGAAATGTTAAAGCACTTCACAGCACTTCCAGAAAATGATGGAGCCAGCAGTGGGCAGGCTGTGGGTATTCCCAGGCAATCAGGGGTGATGGGGAAAGGTAAAGGTGGGTCAAGGGAGTGGACAAGGTGCTGTAATGTGAAAAAGACAACTGATGACCATCCCACCTCTATTCACATTAAAGTGGAGAAGTGTGGAATGAAGTGTCAGTAGGACACTAATGGAGAATCTGCCGTGACAATACTAAGATCCCCTTATGGCATCTCGTGTGGAAATGGTCTTATTTATCTGTTGGTCCCAGTGTAGCACCAATCTAGTGAGTGCTACATTTCTAGGCAAGCTTGGCCCTAGCGGGTGAAGATGGTAACTGTCATGTGTAATAACAAATATCAAAGTCCAGTGTAATATTGTACTGACTGATTTCCTGGCTGGCTGAGTTTGTTACTAACATCCATTCACTTCAAAACCTGCCTAGTTATCAGCATGAAGCCTGTTTAATCAGGTTTGGACAAAAGTGTGAACAGGAAGAAAGGGGGGGTGATAAAAGAGCTAACCACACAACATGAATATAATTTTTCTCCTGTATTTTGAAAACAGCACTGTCTCTCTCTCCTCTTTTCCGATCATAGCAGACTTTCTTCTTTGGCACCAAATGATAGCTGTTTGGCATAATAATAATTGAAAATGTCCTTTGGAGGGAAAGTCATTTTTATTTAGTAAATAGAATGCATGAATAATGAACAATACAGGAAAATTGTAAAATAATTAGCAAGTGGTTCAGAGGTGCTCATTTACAGCTGAGGAAATTAAATATGCAAATACATTATTATCACAGAGGTAGTTAACAGACAAATGAGTGGGGGAAAAATGAGACACTGCCTTCTAATTCATCATTGTTTAAAAGACACCTGTGAGTTCTGTCTGAAAAATGACAACGCTGAGAAATGCAGATGGTTGTATTTTGCTTTCGATCAGTCATTTTTTATGTGCTAATTAGATTGGTGATGGGGGAGCAGCCACAAATTCTCCCTCTGTAAGATGAACCTTGTTGTTTAAACATCACCGTGAAATCAGCTATATATAGTTAGCCATGTTATAAAAATGTAGCTTGGTTTTATCTATCTGTCTCTCTCTCCTCCTCTTCAAAAAGTAGTTCTTTGCAAATACTCAGAGGGAGATGGTCCGAAACTAGGTAGAAAAGAAACAGTTGAACATGGGTACTTAAAGACTATTAGGAAGTCCTATTTCCAAACAACTTGTTCTTGCTATTTCATTTAAAAACCTCCCATTTACAGAGGATTGCCCTGAAATTAATTGATTGATTGATTGATTGAATTTATATGCTGCCTCTTTTCCCAAAGTGGGATCCAAGTCAGCTTCCAAAAGGTTAAAAAAAATTAAAAGAATATAAACAATTAAAACATTAAAAGACATAAAATTATAAAACTAATAGATTTTTAAAAACAGCTAATAAATAAGTAAAAGGTCTCCAGCTCACCCATTAAAGGCCTGTTTAAAAAGAAATGTCTTTGCCTGCCTATGAAAAGGAAAGCAAAGAAATGCAAATACTTGCAATCATTTTAAAAAAATTATTTAAAAAAAAGAAAAAGAAATGTAAGCAAAGATTACTGTTCACTTGTGAATATTGAGTGGGACATTTACAATCAAGGCAGAGGTGGGGGTTTTTACAACGAAAGGGTGACCGTGCAAGGTTGCTGAGTGATCAGACAGTGTATGTGCATGGTCACTCATGGTGATTAGTCAGTGAACATTAACTTCTATGAGATATTTGCCCTGCTCATTTTGATGTAATTAATTTATATAGATACTCTGCCCTGTACAATGGATCAGGTCATGCTGCATAAGCAGAGGAGAAAGGAGAGGAAAACTGGTACAAAGCTTGAGATGCAGGAGACAGGAACCCTGTTCAGTTATGATAAACTGTGCAAGACAAGCTATTCAGTGGTTCAGTGGAATCCCACAGGTCACTGAAGACAAGATCAATGATTCCTTAGAATGGAATGGGAATTGTGCACCCTTCCAGGTGATGTTGGAGTGGAGTTCCTGGCAACCCTAACCCAGCATAACTAGTGGTGAGGAATTCTGAGAGTTGCAATCCAGCAATATCTGGAATGCCACACAATTTCCACTCCCATTCACAAGAAAAGATAAAATGAGCAGTCCTTACATCATTCGAACAAAAGGAAACCCATTGTCCAAGGCCATTTCTGCACTAGACTGTTATAGTGGCATTATTCCACTTTCAACATCCTATGGAATTCCAGAGTTTGCAGTTTAGGGATGGGCCTTTGAGATGCTGCAAACTGCAAACCCAGGATTCCCTAGGATGTTGCAAGTGGAATAACAGCACTATAACAGTCTAGTTATAGTGCGGAAATGGCCTAAATATGGATGGCAAGAAGTGTTCTTGGCCTTAAGAGTCATGATGAAAGTAGAACTATTTTACCTTCCATGAATTGTTCTGAGAAAATTTCCAACGTTTCTGAGAAATAAACCCTGCATAATAACAATGTGTATATTTTAACATGTAAACATCTAAAATGCACATAACTGGGAAAATGAAAGCAAACTCACTTCAATCAATGGAGGAAATGTGCATAAATTGGATAAATGTGTACATTAGGACAAATGTATTAAACCATGTGCTGAGTTCAGTGTGGGAAGAAAACACAATGTCTGAAAACCCAAAGTGGAAAAAAAATGAAGGAGGGAAAAGAATATAGGATTCAAGAGGATTTTACTGAAAACAGAGCTTTTTTAATTCAATATTTTACTTTTGAATAAAAAGAGGGGGGAGGGAAACAATAGCAGAAAAAACACAACAACACTACAAAAATACAGGAAAGAACTAAACTAAGCAACAGAAGAGTACAATATTAAAAAAACAAAAGAGAAAACTTAAAAAAACTAATATGACTAACAAATACTAAACTATATAACAACTAATTTCACATAACTAGAAGTTGGTTCCTGCCCCTGTCACCAGCAATAACAAACTAAGAGGACCTGAGTGTATAGAGCGGCTTATATGGGAGAAGGCATTATCACAGGTAACCTGGACTCAAAATGTCTGCAAGAAATGTGCAAGTCAGAACCTTGGCATAGCCATAGAAAAGCCACCTTTTCCTTTTCCAAACCAAGCATAGGTTTTGGGATTCACACAACAGATTCTGTCACTGGCCTTACTATACAGGTAAACTTTAATGGGAGAAGGCAGTCTGTTATGAATCCGAGAGGGTGGATGGCTTGATGGATTGCTCTTCTTAACAAGGTTCTCTCCCAAAAGATTTACTAATAGGGTGTCAAGATAGGCTGATGCTTGCCAAAACATTTTGATCATTCAGGCACTTAAGAGAGCACTGTTTCCAAACACTGCTGTCATTTTAAGGTCCACACACTTGAACTGCAGTAGAGCTAATCCATTCCATCTGAACAACACATTCTTCAAAATTATAAAGCTTAAGTTTTTGTTACATATCAGGCAACAAATGGCATGGGTCAGCCTATCTGTGTTTCATAGTGGGGTGTCAGATCTAGGGCCCTCCCTTAAACTCCATCAGAATGTACTTTTTAAAAACATGGTCCATCCTGTTGCCTGATCTCAAATCATATTGGACTTTGAAGTTCATAACCAGCTCTTTGAAATATGTCCCACAGCAATTGGTATTAGTGAGTAAAGACTTTATGATGTCTTTGTTAAAGCACAGACAGATCAAATATTTGTATTTGGATAGCAATTTCACTGCTTGAATGTGGTGCGTATCATTTGTTTGCAAGTTCAATATTAATATTCTTCCAGCTGCTCTCATAAAGCATGTTCACATATATGTATAGCAAACATGTGGTACAGAGACAGTTGAAGAAATGGACAGCAAAGAAAGAAATGACTAAGGCCTATCCTTTCTGTATTCTTTCACATAGTTAACTTTTAAGTAGAAATCTAGACTATACAAAAGAAAGAAAGAAAGAAAGAAAGAAAGAAAGAAAGAAAGAAAGAAAGAAAGAAAGAAAGAAAGAAAGAAAGAACTGGCTTCAAATATATATGAGAATGAACAAAACCTTGCTTTTGTAAATACTGAATTGAGGCACAAATTTAGAAAGAAGGAAAAAATAAAAACGAAAGAAAGCATTTCCCAGAAAAGCAATCCTCTTTCTTGGAAATTATTTTTGATACTAAGTTCAGTCTGTGCAGTAAAATGGGTTACTCCAATACAATGTAAACTGAATTACCACTTCAATTGCCAGTCACTGTATAAAGAAGTAATAGTTCAGGGGATGAAAATTACCAACCAATTTTGTTGATTATATATATTTATTATAGGCCGTGCAGTAAACACACCTGACATAGAATAAACCATCTCTTTCATGGGAAGGAGGCACTGCGATGCATCATTTTCTATAGTATAGCAAAAAGAGTTCCTGACAAACACACATACACACACAAACACACATTTTACAACATTTCCTGACTCATTTTCTTTACTTTGATAAAATAAAAAGAGTACATAGCAGGGTGTCTCATAACGAACTGTCTTCTGAAATTGCAACAGGACATTCTATATGCCTGCTGGCCATTTCATTTAATGGGATTTTTATTAGTGTACACTCACTGGTTATTTAAACCACAGGGGTCTTCACAGGTAGAGGTACAATTTGAAGAGATAGAAAACTGAAAGGAACAATTTATTTTTAGGGTTTTTTTTTTTTTTAAAAAAATGCATTGCATTTGTATTCATGGATTTAAAATGCATTTCTATTAACATTTTCCGAGCTAGTTAGATGGGGGGTGGTCAGGGAACACTTTTAAAGAATGTTAAAGAAAATAACAGCATCAGGAACTTGTTTTGAGAAGATCCAGGTAGAGTGGTACATGCCTTAATTGCACCTCGACTCAACTATTGTAATACACTCTGTGTGTGGCTGCTTGTGAAAAGTGTTTGCAAACTTCAACTGAGCCAAAGTTCTATGGCTAGACTGGGGCAAAATACAGGGATCATATGATTCTTTTGCTACAACAATTTTGCTGGCTACCAGCCTGCTTTCAGTTACAATTCAAAGTGCTAGCTATAACTTGTAAAGCAATACTTAACTTGAGTGCAGGGAATTTGTACATCGGTATTCTCTTAAAGAAGCCTGTGTTCAGGGAAGTCCCTTTTTTGATCACACAACCCTTGAAGGTTTATGGTGGCTTTTTTGGTGGCTGCTTCTATACTTTTGCCTTCTTGGCCATACTCTGATGGTACGTGGCTGCTTGTGTCCTGGTTTGTTGGAGGGTATAGTTGACTAGAATAATAGGGTTGGTTGTGAAACAATGGTCCCCAGATTTAACAATCTACTTAACCCATGTAGTGCACAATGTGAACAAGAGAAGACCTGACTATGCATTGAACACATGTTAATAAAGCCTCAAACAAGGTAAGTAAATGTTATGAGTCTGTTCAGGCTGCCCAACCCTTTGTTTCCCAGTGTGCTCCAGGAACCTCCACTCAGTTCTGATTTTGATGTGTTCAGAGATGTCTGTATAATCAGGAAGCTTGCCTATCATAGTGGGTTCTAACACTTTCCAGCAAATATGAGAAGTTCTGTTCTGTGTTTGAAGCTTAGACCTGAATGACCACAACCAGCGTGTACTGGGGCTAAGGTTCCCAAATTTCACAGCCTGTTCCTATTTCTGTGGTCCTCAAGGAGACAGCAGACAACTCAGGCTGAGAACATCACAGTGGCAGATTCCCTCTCCAGGCTGGAACCACCCTTCTAACCCTTCTGCTTCTGTCACTCACCTTTTTCCCTTTCCCCTCAAGAGCTCTCTCTAAATCAGGTACTTGGGCCTCAAGGCAATCCCTATGTGAATCTATGGATGTGTTGTTCTATGGGTTCACTGTGGTATATGTGACCAGACTCTCTATCAAACATAATAGGAACAGCCACACGGTTGTAAAAGAATAAGCAAGTTGATGTTTATTAAAACACATTTAGATAGCACATTAACCCTTGAACTATTTAATCATTTGCAGCTTTCCAAAACACTATTCTGTCCCTTCCTTCAGCTGACTTCCGTATCTCTACTGCAGTTTTTTTCTCTCTCTGTGCCGTTGTTACCATACTCTAACACCCCTCCTACAAGATATGTGATTTTCATAAATTAGCCTTATTAATGACCTAAGAACACGGTCAGGGTTATGCTGACTGGAGACAGGTTTGGGGTCATGAAAGTTCAGAGAGGATTATGTGGAAAACCCCAGTGTCTTTTGTTAGACTTGGTGTTTCTAATTTGAATAACACACTCTCAAACACACCATGGTTGAGACTTATCCTGTTACACTGAAAGACATCACCAGGGCCCATCCCTTGTGACATCCACTGGATGCATCCCTAGGTCCCAGATTTTGACACTGAAATCTCAGGACTTGGGACACTCCTGACCTGGCAACCCTAAGGAACACTAGGGGCAGGGCTAGTGTGTTTTCCTCCTGTCTTTGTGCAAGCAGCATGTATCTCAAGGGTAGGGGAAAAAATTAGTGGAGAGGTGAGGGCCATTTCCCGACTACTCCCACCATGAATGGAAACAGTCTTCTCAGTGAGCCTGGATGAAACCAAAAGAACATTTCCTGTTTTAGGAAAAACTAGTATTTTCTCTCTTTCTTCTCTCAGGCAAGATAGGAGGCATGCATCTTTAAAAAGAGGAGTGTCCTAACCTTGAATGCTCCTGGAGATGTGATATTCTCTCTCTTTCTCTGTCTCTCTCAACAGCAGAAAGAAAAAGTGTGATCAGCAGCCTATGCCTCAAGAGATGCACACCCCTCCTCTAACCTGTTCAGGCTCAATATAAAAGAGTGACATTAAAATTAGTAGGTTGGTTTGTCATGGAATAGAACTGTAAACCAAAATTTAAGAAATGTGAACCCTGTGCCAGGCTATAAAATGGAACTGAAGACAGAAGTTTAAGAAATGCAAATTCTGTGCCAGGCTATAAAACAATGCTAAGAGATTAGTTTATGAGGATGAGATTATTTATACCCTATGCCTTTGGAGCATACTATGATGTTTTAAGATCCAAACATGTTTAATTTTTAAACAACAAGCATTTCTGGATGGATGAAGAGTACCTGGCAGAAATATTTTAAAGTAATAACAACTTTCAACGTGTTTCCTAGAGTGTTAAGAGAATTAGTAAATTAACTTACTGAACCACTTACAGTTGTTTCCCCACCTCCCAAAAAAGTCAAAGTGGATTCGAAAAATAAGAAAGTAAAGAGGTGTGAATTTAATAACTACAGAATTCAACAGTAGCACAGTGCATGGGAGAACAAATTAGGAGTGAAAAAAGATGCTTGCAGCATGATCCTTCACCACTGTCCATTGATGCTGTTGTATAACCACTGGAATATATCTGTGCATCCCCAATCCTGTACAAACTATTTAGATGAAGTATCTGTGCATCTCCAATCCTGCACAAATTACTTAGATGAAAGCTACATTGACCTCTGTGGGGTTTGTTGCCAAATACCAATGGCTGAACTGAACCCAAAAGAGAAAAGAGGGAGGAGAAACTCCTTCAATGATCCCTGATCACATCAGCCTTCCGTCATAGGCCCTTTTCGCATTGAGGCTTCTCACGCGAGCGGGGAGGGCGGCTCGTGCGAGAAGGCTCGTCTGGGAGGCTGCCGTTTCCCCCTCGTTCCTTCGGCAGGTGAAGGAACGAGGGGGAAGCGGCAGCCTCCCGGACGAGCCTTCTCGTATGAGCCGCCCTCCCCCCCGGGCGAAGCAGGAGGCTGTCGCGTCCGTCCCCCCCGCTCGCGCAAAGCAGGAGGCTGTCACGTCCGTCCCCCTCGCTCACGCGAAGCAGGAGGCTGTCGCGTCCGCCCCCCCCGCTCGCGTGAAGCAGGAGGCTGTCGCGTCCGCCCCCCGCTCGCGCGAAGCAGGAGGCTGTCGCGTCTGTTGCGCTAGCACTCCGCCCCTTCCTTCCGCAGGGGCGGAGGGAAGGAAGCACAACCCGACCGCCTCCCCGACACTCCGCACAGGAGGTAAGTGCGCGTGGGCACCGGGAGCATTGCACGGGTGATTTTCGCTTTGAGGCAAAAATCAAAAAACCCGCGATTGCGCCGCTGCAGCCCCATGAGCGTGGCGGAAGTGGGAGTGCGTCATGCAGAACGATGCTCCCACTCCCACGAGGCTCACGGGGCTGTCGCACTACAGAAAGCCCATGCGAAAAGGGTCATAGTCACCCATGCAGAAGGGCTGGAAGTGCAATCATGTGCTTCCTTCCCCACTACAGCATGGGAAGAAGGCTGGATGCAGCCCAGAAGGATGGAGCATGCCCCTCGCACTCCCTTCCACAGGCAGCTGGTCACATGTAGAGAGGAGTGCTGGGGACACACACTCATCCCAGCAGTGGTGCCGCCAGGATTGTCACAGGACAACGTGGGAGAGTGTTGTGTGGAAAAGGCCATAGAATGGAAAGGTGAGCTGTAGTTATATAGGAGAGAGGGATGGCCAGGATTGAATAACGCAAACATTGTGGACAGTGACCAACAGTAAACTTGAAGTGTTAATACCATAAGTCTTTACCTCTGCTGAGTGATTTTGACAACTCTTATTTCTTCAGACTGGGTTAGGGAAGTTGGGGTGTTGTGACCTATGTTGGCAACAGATAAACATACTATGGGCTGCATCGCACCCCCCACAAAATGAATATTTATTTTCTTTAATTTAATTTTTTTTTTTATATAACTGAATCACAAATACAAAACAAGAAAAAAAATTAAACACCATGTGATATACATAATAGTGAATTAAAAAAAAATATTTTTTTTCCTTTCTTTTTCTTTTTTTTCTCTTCTCTTAAGCAATACTAACTTTCATTGTTATTTTGCACCTTTACCCTTAAATTTATAAATCTGTTCAACTGTTATAATTTCACATTTAATTCAATATTTTTCACATCCCCTTTAATCTATTTCTATTGTTAATTCTTTTAACTTTTTTTTTTTAAAAAAACATTGACATCACTTATCCATTTAAATCTATAAATCACAAGTTTAACACACACACCTACTAAGAATTACAAAATATACAACATAAAAGAATAACAAAACTAAAACTAAAAAATACCCACCCCCCAGAGCCAACTTTTTATTTAATCCACTTTCCAAAATTGCCATTCTTCTTTTGACATGGTAGTATTACTATCTCTTTTCAGAACTTTATCCAAAAATATTTTCCAAATTTCTTCAAAATCATTCCCTTTAACCAAACCTTTCATAAACCTAATTCTACATGTTAGTTTATCATTAATTACAATTTTCCACACTTCGTTATACCATTCCTCTATTTGAAATTTTTCATTTGCTTTCCATTTTTTTGCTATTATTAATCTCGCTGCAGTTAACAAATTTGTTATTAATTCTTTCTTTACTTGAGTACACTCAACCTTATCATATATAGACAACAATGCAATATTTGGACATACTGGTATATCTGCTCCTATAATCTCTTTTATCTCTTTAAAAACCTTTTGCCAAAACTCCATTATCTTATTGCAATTCCACCACATATGCATATATGTACCAATTTCTTGACATCCTCTCCAACATAATCTTGAATATTTCTCATCTATTTGATTTAATTTCACTGGAGTCAAGTACCATTTCCACACTAATTTATAATAATTCTCTTTTATTCTTATTGATAATTTTTTTAAATGACGTTGTTTCCAAATTTTTCTCCATTCTTGTATATCTATATTTTGTACTATCTCTTCCTCCCACATTTTTCTAAGAAAATCCTCTTCTTGTTCTTTTGCTAATATTTTATATATTTCACTTGTAATACCTTTTAGTATTTCATTTTCTTGCATATTTTCTCTTTGAATAATAATTTGTTCAAATTTAGTATATTCTTTAAAATCCTTAACATATCTTTTCATACTCTTTGTCCATTGCTCTAATTGTATATAATTTAACCAGGATATTTTAGTTTCTTGCAATCTCTCTTTCATTCTATCTTTATTTATCATTATTTTCATCCATTCTTTTAATCTATAAATCTTTTGTTTTTTTATTTCTTTCTCTATTATTTCTCTTAAATTTATTGGAAATTTTTCCATCATCACTATCGGAGTTAATATTGATAAATTCGGTAATAATTTTCTTTTATTTTTTTTCCATATTTCTATTATAATTTTTATAAAAGGATTTTCTATCTTCTCCATTTCTTTCTTTGAAAAATTCCTAAAAAATATATTTTCTAATTTTGTCTCAATATTCATATCTTCTATCTCTAACCAATCTAAATCACCCTTTCCTGAAACCCCCTCTATGATATATCTCAATTGATTTGCATAATAATACCATTTTAAATTTGGAAGTCCCAGACCACCTTCTTTTTGACTTTTATACCAATATTTCTTATTAATCCTCGATTTTTTATTTCCATTACAAAAATTATTTAATATCTTTTGCCACTCCTTTAATTCTTCCTCTGATATTTTTATTGGTAACATTCTAAACAAAAAGTTAATTTTAGGTAAAATTTTCATTTTTACCACTGCTATTCTACCAAACCACGATAGCTTTATATTTTTGTAGTCCTCTAATTTCCTTTTTGTTTCTAATCTTAATTTCTTGAAATTTTTTTCCTGTAATTCTTGTAAATTTTTTGTAATCTCTATTCCTAAATATTTAATTGATTCTTTTATTTTAAGTAATCCTCTTTTACTACTTATAAATTTTTGTACTTCTTCTTTAGTATAATTAAATAACATTATTTCTGATTTGGCCCAATTTATTTCTAATCCCGTCTTCTCCCCAAACTCTATTAAATGTTTATCTATCCTATCTATCTTTTCAATTGGATCCTTAATTGTCAACAATGTGTCATCTGCAAATAAGCTTATTTTATTTTTTTCCTTAACTCCAATTCCTTCCAAATTCTCATCATTTCTTATCACATTCGCTAACATTTCTATAACTATTGCAAATAAAACTGGAGATAATGGACATCCTTGTCTCGTTCCTCTTGTTATTTGAATCTGTTCTGTAAATCCATCATTTACCATCACTACAGATGTATTATGTGAATACAATTGATTTATTAACCCTTTAAATCTCTCTCCTAATCCTATTTTATTTAAAATTGTTTTTAATGCCGGCCATTCCACACAATCAAAGGCTTTAAATATATCTAGGGCTAAAATTCCAGCTTTTTGTTTATCTCTATCCATTATATTTATTTTATTTATCGTTTTCCCTATTAAATTTGCCATCTGTCTTCCTTGAATAAAACCACATTGATCTTTATGTATATACTTATAAATAAATTTATTTAACCTCTTCGCCATTATTGCTGTCAAGATTTTTGCATCTTGATTTATTAAAGATATTGGTCTATAAGAACCTGGATCCATAGGATCCTTATTTGGTTTTAAAATTAATATTATTAGTGACTGCTTCCATGATAATGGAATTTTTTCACCCCTCAATATACTATTATATAACACTTTTAGTTTAGGAATTAAACCTTTTTTAAATGTTTTATAATATTCTGGACCTAGTCCATCCAATCCTGGTGATTTTCCTCCTTTTAAATTATTTATTACTTCTTATATTTCCTCTTCTGATATCATTTCTTCCATCAATCCTTTATCTTGTTCTGTTAGTCTTACTTTCCAATTTTTATTAATATACTCCTCTATGTTCTCTAAAGATTTATCTTCTGCTGAATACAATTCTCGAAAAAATTCCTCAAATATTTTTAATTTCTCTTTCATCAACCTTTTTTCTTTACCAAATTTATCTTTAACTACGCCAATCATATTTCTAGTTTTTTTTGATTGTACTGATTTAGCCAGCATTTTAGAATTTTTATTACTATATTCAAAATATTCCCTTTCCAAGTATATTAGATTTTTCTGAACTTCGTCCATTTCTATCTTTTCTAATTCATCTCTTTTTGCTTGTAATATTATTAATTTCTGTTTAGTTCTATCTATTATATAATCATTCTCTAGTTCCTTTATTTCTTTTTCTAATTTTAATTTTTTTCTCCTAATTGTCTCTTTAATTTGCTTGATTCTTTAATGCATAATCCTCTTACCACTGCCTTCATTGTATCCCACAATACATCTTGTGTTACTTCCTTATTGTTTATATCCCAAATTTCTTGCCACTCCTTCTCTATTTTATTTACTATCTCCTTATAATTAAATAACTTAGTATCCAGTCTCCACCTTTTTGCTTCTCTATAATTCCTTTTCATAGTTATATCCAAGTTCATCAGAGCATGATCTGTCACTTTTATTGTTTCAATTTCTGTATTTATTAATCTAGGTATCATATTCTTTGAAACAAAAATATAATCTATTCTTGAGTAATTTTTATGAACTGATGAATAATACGTATATTTCTTTTCTTCACCCTTTATTAGCCTCCAAACATCTATCAGTTCATTTCTACTCACTAATTTATTCAAAATTGTTATATTATTATATCTATCTCTAATTGATGGATCTGATTTATTTTTCCATCTATCCATCACCATATTAAAATCACCTGCGATTATTGTATAGTCTCCTTTCATTTTTTTGATCTTATTAAATATTTCTTCATAAAACTCTTTTTGCTTTTCATTAGGTGCGTAAATATTCATTATACCATATGTTTCTCCATCTATTTCACCTTGTATAATTACATATCTACCTTTTTCATCTAACTCCACACTTGTTACAATGAAATTGCATCTTTTGGAAATTATTATTGCAACTCCTCTTGATTTGGATGTACCAAATGCTTCCTCATAAATAGCTACCCAGTTCAATCTAAGCTCATTTTTTTTATCTCTTTTCCATGTGTTTCTTGTAAAAAAATTATATCGGCCTTATCTTTTTTTAATATCGATTCTATCCTTTTTCTCTTTATTATTGACCCCAAACCTTTCACATTCAATGTTGATATTCTCAATCTATTCTCCATTTTTCATATTTTGAATTTTCTAATCCCACTCCCCATTGGCTCTTTAATGTGATGGTGCTCCCCTTCCCCTTCCCTTCCCCCCTCCCACTCCCCTCCCCCTTCCCACCCTCCCCTCCCCTCCCCACACAAACATTTGTCCCCCCTCTTCCTCCAAAGCACTTCTGCCTTGGAAACGACCAACCATGGTCCTGGGGTGTGTGTGTGAAGGTATGCCAACTCCCGGCATAGAGACCAATACCCTCTCCCGATTTATTTTCTTTCCCATATTTTTTCCCTCTCTTCCCCCTCCCTTCCCTCTCTCTACCCTCTTGCTTTATATATATATAAATCTATCTCTATGCATTTATAATCTATAAGAATATATTTTACTCAGTAGTCATCTACCCTTCTCCTACTCTATGAAGTTCTCTTTCTTCTTCTTCTGTTATATCATATTGTTTCTTCCAGTCCTCCTCAGCCTGTCCTTTCGTTTATCTCCCGAAGTCTTCTTCTTTGCTCCTGCTGTTACTCCTCCCGCTGCTCCTTCTTCAGTTACTCCTCCCACTACTCCTTCCTCAGTTGCTCCTCCCGCTGCTCCTTCTTCTTCCTTTTCCTCTTGCTGGATCAGTTTCAGTTCTCTCAGGAGTTGCAATCCTTGTTCAAGAGAATTTATTCTGTGGTATTTGCCAGCATATTGGAATTTCAGAAAGATGGGATATCCCCAACTGTATCTTATCCCAACTCTCTGTAGAACTATGATGCAGGGTTTCATTTCCCTTCTCCAATTTATTGTTTCGCGGCATAAGTCATTATAAATTTCCACTGTGTTATCTCGATACTTCAATATTCCTGGATTCTTTCTAACAACTCTCATCAAATCATCTTTCTTGTTGAAATTCGCAATTCTCATTATAATATCTCTGGGAATTATTCCTCTTTTTGCAGCTGACACACGATGAATTCTCTCTATGTCATAATCTTCCCATAAAATCTCAGGAACAATGCTTTTTAGCCATTTTAAAACTTCCTCTTTCAAGGATTTTTGACTTTGTTGTGGCTGCTCTGCGAATCCACGAATCCTCACGTTGTTTCTTCTATTCTGGTCTTGGAGCTGGATAATTTGTCTCTCTAACAAAGAAATCCTGCCATCATGTTCTGCTAGTTTGGTCTGCTGATTCCCTTCGGTTTTTTTTATATCATCCACTTTAAGGTCCAATGCTTTTAACTCCTGTGAGATTTTTTCCTGCAATTGCTCCATTTCTGCCCTTATATTAGATGTTATTGTAGTAACAAGAGCTTGATTAGACTCTGTAATAAGCTTGTGTATAAAAGTTTTTATCTCTTCATTAGCTCCGTTCGCAGCTTTCTTCGCCGCCATTTTAATGACTTTTTCATCTCCGTTAGAGTTTAAGTTTATATTTTCAAAATCTCTAACTAGACGATTATATGTTTTATCTGTTGCTGTAGGTCGCTTCCAAACAGGGTGTTTATAGACCTTTTTTTAGGCGGCATATATCTCAAGGACCACAAAGGGGGAAAACAAGACTGTTTTGCTTTCGGTCCGTTTCAACAGTTATTTGCAGTTTAAACAGAGTCTTTTATTTTCCCTCCAGTTGGAGAAGAATCGAAACCAATCCACTATCTTATCTTACATTCTTTCCCACATTATTCAATTAATTACTCACATTCTTTCTTTGTTTTGAAAAAGGCTTCTGGAATTATTTTATAATCATCTGTTCCGGGAGTCGAATATTTAGCCTCTCTCTGCCATCGTAGTTGGCTCCTCCCCCCATGAATATTTATTTTCTACTCATTTGAAATATCTCTCTCCTGCAGAGTTCTCCTCCTAGCCATGTTATCCTCCTCTTACCCATGTAAATTAGACCAGGCTGGAAGTGTGTGACTAGATCAGTTTTACTCATAAGTGTCATAGCTTAGTGAAGAGCAGAGTTTGGATCTCCTGAGCCCCAGTCCAGCAACCTAACCACTGTAGAATGTTGTCATCCAGGGTGCAGCTAATATGATCCAACTGACCTCTGAAGACACAAGTGAGGCAGTCATTAAATTTATGAATGTTTTTTAAAACAAAAACAAAGAAAGACCCCTTGCCCCAAACAAAGTCACAGGAACTGGAAAAATTGACAAAGTTGATTTTTTTTAATGTATTAACTCTAGGAAAATGTGGGCTATTGCAAGATATGTAAGGAAAATATATGAAACAGAGGCAATAATCAACAAGAAAGCAAAACTGATCAAAGGGAAAAGGAAAAGATAATGGATATTAAATTACCTCTAAGTACAGCTTTTGCTAAAATTTTGCTTTATGGTGTAATTCTGGCATTATTCACACCATGAAACAGAGAAGTACTCTGCGAACAGAGCAAGGCTGCACCTTAGATGTCACCTTCCCATTCAGGGATGAACACTTCAGAAATAGAAAGGTAAGATCAAATCAGAAAAGACCAGTAAACTTGGTTGGTTATGATTCTGAACGTAAAGTGTGGTCTTCCTTGTAAGGAGACATGGAGACTATGCCACAAAAATGGTTTAAAAATGTTGAGAAGGAAAAGTCTTCGGCTATTTCTGCACTACACTGTTGCAATGCTATTATCCTACTTTCAACATCCTATGGAATCTTGGACTTTGTAGTTTAGGGAGGGGCATTCAGAATTCTGAGCCAGAGAGCTCTTTGGCCTCAGTAAACTACAAACCCCAGAATTCCACAGGATGTTGAAAGTAGAATAATACCACTATAACATTATAGGGTGGAAATGGCCTTGTCGTGTTGTCATGAGATTGATAAGTGCAACAAGATAATTTTTTTGGACTACAGATCTCATAATCTCCCAGCCAGTATGGGAAATAGTTCAGACAACTTACAGAAGGTAGAACACGGTGCACTTTTACTAAATAATAATAGTAATAAAAAAATTGCAGTGGTTATTGTGAAGCTGGAAAATGACACCATGTGCTGCTGGGACATATTTTCCAGCCTTTTATGAATTTTAGCTATTAATCTTCACTGCCACCACCCATTGAATTATGAATTCCTGGAAGTACAATGGGACTCTATCCAGAACATGTCAATCCCTAAGCTTAAGGATCTTCCTTTTTCCCCAGTCTACCTAGCTTGGCGTGGGAAGGAGAGAAACAGGGTCTTTTACAGAAAGTATTTATTAAAAGTAGGCACATAAACAAGGCAAATTACCACACATGGGAAGCTCCCTCCTTCCAGGCACGCTTAGTACAAGTAGTTACAAAAAGAACAGATATAAAAGCACAGATACATTCTTTAGATCAGCCAGCCTCCAAATTAACAGAAAAATCCCTAACGCGACTAGATAACTTTAGTCTAATTACTCACAGTTGTTCCTAGGCTTAGATGTTCTAAAGGAAGGGCCAGGAGGCGAGGTCTACGGCCTGCGGCCTGCTACTGGCTCAGAACCCCCCTCCATGAGGTTCTTGGGTTGTTCTTCTTTGTTATCCCTTTGTTATCTCTCTCGGCCACATGGCCTCCAAGAAGTTTTATAACTTCTCCTTGGAAGCATCTGGAAGCATCCTGAAGATGCTCACTTCTTTCCTTTTTGATTGGTCAGTTCTCACCCTATGACCTGTGATGCTGACCCACATGACCTATGATGCTGACCCACATGACCTATGATGCTGACCACATACTAAAATGTAATCTAATCCCAACACCTTATTAACCCTTGGTTTACCTGAAGAAGGAACTGTCCCCCTTTTTGCTAAGTCTAGATAATGGGAAGCCCCATTATCACAGTTATATGAAAAGTTTTCAGTGGTTCAGTTAGTTGCTATGTCCAACTTCAGAGACAGCATGTCTGTTACAGAGTAATTTTCTGCTTGTCTGCACAGATGGATGGATTGAAAAACTTTAATTGGACATCTTTTTCCCCAGGATTGGAGAAAATGTATACCTTGCCTTGAGCATTCATATATTTGTGATAATTATAGGGTGTTTCTGAGAAACAAAGCATGCTCAAAACAGTGTGCGCAATGTACTAAAAACCTACCTACTTAAGAAAATAAGCACACTTTAGTTAATGGGAAAAAGACATGTAAATTAGGGGAATTGTGAAGAAAAATTGTGCAAATTTTGTGCAAATGTATTTAAAAATGCATAATTTCAGCATAGCAATGGCTTGCTCACTGGGTGAACAAAAATTTGAAATAGATAGGCCACTGCTCTGATCTAACATGGCTCTGTTTATGTTCCTTAGTAGGGATGGGCCAACCAAATCCTTGAATCCTCAAATCCTCGGCAAGGATTCGAGATTCACAATCGAGAATCCCTTTACCAAAGTAGGCAAACAGAATCTTTCGAATCCACCAAACAAATAGTTTGTTGGAGACCAGGATGCCTGAAAACTTGAGAGACTAGACACACAAAGGAAGACGACAAGTAGGTGAGTTTTTCCCTTGGAGTAATAATGGCCTTTGCCAACAATTTTAGAAATTACATCTGGGGTTATATTCTAATATATTTAAATTGAACATTTAATATTTATATTTAAGTTCATTTAATATTTAAGTTCAGCACTATTTTTCTGTGCTGAAAATCAATGGCATGTATAAATGCTGGGGTCAGTGGGTCTGATGCCTATCAGAAAAAGTGGGGCAGAGGGCAAGGTCATCCAGTGTCATCCAGTGATTGCCACAGGTGGGCCAGTGTACCTCCTTCCACAAGATATGCCCCCTCGGGCTGCCTGTGCCCACTTGGGCTACCTCCCTCTGCAAGGTAATAATCTCTATTCTTTTCACTTGAGACTGGAGGGTAGGGATTGGGAATTATTGAGACTGGTCTACAGATTTGACTTGAAAGTCCCTTCCAGGACTTGAGACTGGACTTGAGGGTAGAGAATTGAGACTGGACTAGTGGCTGGGTTTGTTTTTTTAAAAAGTGCCTTGTTGCAGGGCTTGACTTGAGACTGCAGGGTATAGAATTGAGACTGGATTAGAGGCTGGTGTTATTGTTGTTTTAAGTGCCTTCCTTGTTGCAGGACTTGTTGTTGAAGGTACAGTCTTGAGATTTCAAGGACAGCTGAAAGATTCATTTTCATAGTTCCCTTGCAAAGCTCTTTCATACACAATTCTGGGGTTTGTAGTTTTACAAGGTGTAACAGCCTTCTCTGCCAAAGTGCTGATGCATCATCAAACTACAAACCCCAGGATGCCATAAGAAGCTATGCAAAGAAAATCCAGTTTTGACCTGGATTATCTCTGTACTGTAGCTTGTGGCCCTGTTTACACAGGCAGGAAAATGTAGGATTAATCCACATTTTCCTGCCTGTGTAGAAAGGGCCTTCATTTTCAATCTGGGGAGATCCTGAGGCAAAACTATGACAATTGTCCTGGCCAGAGGGACATTTCTTCAGAGGGAAGTTTGCCTTTGCCTATGCTTTTGCTAAGGCTGAGAGAGTGTGTCTTGCTCAAGATTATCCTTCTTTCCCTTGCTTTTCAAACCTTTTTTTTAAAAAAATGATTCGAAAGATTCGAGATTTGTGAGATTTGTGGATTCCCAGAACCTTCCAGGGATTTGTATCCAGATTTGGATTTGGGAAATTCTGGATTCATCCCATCCCTATTCCTCAGTAATCCACAATGAGTTCAGTGACTGAACACATGCTTCAACATTGCTTTAGGTTTTAATTTATCATAGAAACCTTTCATGGGATGGATCCAGACTAAGTTGGACTCAACTGCATCTCATTGAAATCAGCATGAAAAGTCAGCAGTCAGTAAGCTTACATCACAGTGATTTCAGTATTAAACTGAATGTGTGCTATATGATTTATCTATTGAAATATTTATACTAGAGATGTGCACCAACTGCAGCATTCCGTTCAGACTTCAGTTCAGATTCCACAGGATGCTGAAAATGGAATAACAGCACTAAAATATGCTAGTGCGGAAATGGCCAAAGTGTCTTGTTTTCGTTTGGATTGATTCAGAAACCATCCAAAAACACGACTCCTACAGACTATCTTTGGAAGTCAATGAACAGTTATTCCTTTTTTTCCCCTTCTGTTTGTTAAAAATGGAAGAGATTTTCAGCCATAATAGTGTCTTAGGAGAGGATTACTCCTGACAAGAATCCAACAAATAGATGCAAGGATTGTTTTACTACATTACTTTATAGTTTTGCCTTTTTTTTTCAGAAAAAAACCCAAACCAAAGCACTTTACATGAAAAACTGTAGCTGTAATATGTGTGCTGGTTTTCACAATTTGCTTTACTATTAGGGACTTAGGAAGGGGGACATCTATTTCTGGCAACTTCTCCCGATCAAAAAGTGGCTGTGAGTACTGCATCTTCTTGAAGATATTCATTTGAAAAAGTTAGTGCTGCCAGAAAGATTATTCTGTTGTATACATTATGCAGCCTAATCAAACAAATTCCATGTTGGAAAATGCTTCCCAGCCAACTATTCTCTTTAACCCCCTTCATTCATTTGTTATTAAAGCAACAGGACTTTGGCCAGTAAAGATTTCCTGAATGCCTCTGCCCTATACATGTTGTTTATAGAACTTCTCCCATTTGCTCATCCATTGTGGGGATGTAGCTAAGCAATCACATCATTTGACCAAGGGATTTTCCAACTTTCTAGTTTGCAAGCACATAAAAGACTCCCCTCTCTCTTCCTCCTCCCTCAAGATGGTGAGTGAAGGCTTTGCTGGGCTGCTCCTCTTCATGAAACTTTCCTGTAGTTAGCCAGGTCGTAGGCACTGCATATATATTTGCTTGAAAGTATCTTTAAATGTAATTAGCAAAGGTGATTGTGTGTGTGTGTGTGTTTGCTATAAAACTTGTATGCTGCCTTACTTTGTAAAACAAATCTCAGCGTGACCCAAGAGATGCAGTGCCTTCCACTTGCAAACTCTGGGCCTTTCTGCACTACACTGTTATTATAGTGCTATTATTCTGCTTTCAACATCATATGGAATTCTGAGCTTTGTAGTTTACTGAGACCAAAGAGCTCTCTGGCTGAGAATTCTAAATGCCCCTCCCTAAACTGCAGACCCCAGGATTCCATAGGAGGTTGAAAGTGGAATAATAGCACAATAACGATATAGTGCAGAAATGCTCTCTGCTAAAGGACCTTCAGGAAAAACTTGAAATGGTAGAACTTTTTTTTTTCCTCGCTATTGTCTACAGCTACTGAAGGCTTCCTGTTCAGGGCAAGTACTGCAGAGGAAGGCTATATTTTCACTGTCTGTAATATTATCAGAGTAAATTTAGGTGCCATATTAAGGCTTTGAAAATCTTGAGGCTAGTCCGTAACTGATTTATTAACCCCAATATTGCTCTCTGCAATAATGTAAATGGAGGTGTGTTTTCACTCATTGTTCAAGAACAAGACTGAAAAGGTCATTTGTTTCATTTGAAGATGAACATGTTTTGGACTGAATAGATTCATCCAGTGTCAGAGAAGTGATAGTCCAGATGGTGGAAGTGTATCCTATAAAACTGAAATACAATGATGGAAGAACATTCCATAAAATTAAATAGTTTCTTCCTTCAAATAGATGTGAAGCAATTAACCCCATTATCTAGTAAAGGCAATTAACATAGTAGCCTCACATACATACTTTACTGAAAAAGCTGGCAAAATATCCAGTTACTTCACAGAGCCTTGCACAATTTGATTTGTTCAGTTATGGGTCAGATTGGTAGACATTTCCCAAAAGTGTTAATAAGGTGGTTGTGGAATGCATGAGTTTCCATGAGAATAGCTCAGATAAGGACACAATAATATGTTATTCATTTAATTTCTTCTCCAAAAGCCCAGTAAATTCATATCTGTGATTAAAGACTCAGAGACTATCCAGGCTAATAAGCTAAGTGGAATAATAGCAGTTTCATACTTAAGGGGAATAGATTCAGCAGAATTTAGATCCCAGATTTCCAGTTCAGTTGCAGAAGGCATGGCTTTCTGCCTTGCTTTATGTCATAAGGAATGAGAGATTAGTCCTACAATGTCATATGATTCAGATAACAAAAATCTCAGGCCATATTAAGCAAGAGTTGCAGAAGAGGCCATCTAGCCATGCTACAGGCAACCTTATGCTTACAGGCTCCCTGTAGATGGGACCATTAGGGGGCTAACACTCTTATATTTACAATGGTCCCCTCTTACCCTTACCTCCTACTTTAGAAGGGTGGGAATGCCTTGATTTAGATAATATTGATGGATTCAGGGACTAGGGCCCTTTCCGCATGAGACACCATGAGCATAGCATTGCATGGTTAAGGTGGATCCTCTTGAAATGCAGTAGCAATGCTGCATTCTGTGCCTCTTCTCCTTAACTGTGAATGTAAGTGGAGTGTCTCTTCTACAATAGAGCATCCTTGTCCACTCCTCTCACCCATCTGTGCCCTGCCCCACCACCCCGATTGACCTCCTGCCAGCCCCGCCACTTTCTTAACGTACAGTAAAGTGTTTTTACGTTTTCTGCATTGAGGCAGCAGATGAGATGTATGCAAATGAGGCGGCGCAAGACAGATTTTTTCTGTAGTTCAAATAATGCATCCTAGCTACACTTTGAGATGGGACAGCTACTGGATGGATATGATGCCATGCAGGACTGCGGCCCCTGAAACGAATACAACCTGTAGCTACTATGTTCAAGGGATACTGTGTGGAAAGGGCCCAGGGCTTTACTAAGGGTTTCTTGCCTTTCCTTGAAATTCAGCCCTGGCTGTTAAGTTTTCAGCATCTCAGATATAGAAAGTATAGATATAGAAAGTATACTATAGAAAGTATAGTTCAGGTTGAAATACCAAGACAGGGAGGAGATTTAGGGAGCACACATGATATCCAAAATCAGACTACATAATAGGTCGATATTTCTGGAACAATGTGTTGCCCATACTGGAGGATGCCAGGAGCTCTGCAAATTGTTATATACCTCAGTTGTGTCTACTTGTTCTTTCAATAGCACCTGCCCTCCTAGGCCAGGATGGTCCTAGGCTGCTATGACGAACTTCTAATTGGAATGGACTGGACAGGGATGGTCACAGACTAAATCTATAGAATCGTCAGTGAGTGCAAGATGTGGGAGACATTTTTGCTAAGACTCTGAAGAGTTACTGCCAATCAGAGTAGAAAATATCTTGTACAACTTGAAAGTTTAAGGCATTTGGATTCAAAGTGTATTGTGAATGGTCTTGTTTTTGGCCTTGGATGACATGTACTTCATAAAACTAGTAGAATCATTTAGATTCTCTTTTAAATTTCTGGCAGTACAATCATAGGGAGAATATGAACGTTCCTATGTATGTATCATCTGTAGAAATCTCTACACATCTTAATGTTCACTAAAACATAAGTCATGCAAATGATTTTTTCTTTTGTATTTTCAAATGGTTAGACTGAACAACAAAATGATCAGATTTGTTAGGCGTACTATTCTGTTTCATACTATTTATAGAAATATCTTACTGCTAGTCACCTCTTTAAATACCACTGACTTTCACAATCTTTGAAAATGCAATATAAGGCGAACGCTTACAATGACCCATGAGATCCCCATAGGGTTATTATAGCTTCAGTCTACAGTGCTGTAGAGGGAAATCTCTTTGTATCTCCAAACTGGAACATATTAACTAAGTCCCTAGGTGCGGCTGTCCTTAAGAAATCAATTTCAAATCATGCACAAGATCTATAGTTAAGGCTGTGTTCTGTTCTGTATTGGATGAACAAGAACAGTAAACATTAATTTTCCAAGTCTGAGCAGTACCAAAATTTTATGGTAAGTCATAGGGATTTAATTACTATGTCCTAATTTAGATACTGTGGGATGTACAATTCATTCCTTGTCAGTACATGCATTCAAAACAGAGTTCTAAGTTCCATAGATGCAGGAGGATGTCTTCTACAAAGGCAGAGATGTAAAGTATATTGAAAAATGGTTTTGCCCTTTGTGATAAAAGATCATCCAGTCGAAAAGGATCACACAACCTTTGTAAGAAAGGATAACCCTACCTCCTCAGTGTCTGCCCCTGGGCCCTGGAACTCCCTTGGTACAGAGTCTAGAATGGTCTACTCCTTTCTGCCCTTCCACTAACAGGGAAAGACTTTTTACTGGGGCCTTTTCTGCTCTACTCTGTTATAGGCCATTTCCGCACTCCACTCTTATAGTGCTATGATTCCACTTTCAACATCCTATAGAATCCTGGGGCTTGCAGTTTAGGGAGGGGCCACTTGGCCCCTCCCTAAATTGCAAACCCCAGGATTCCATAGAATGTTGAAAGCGGAATCATAGTGCTATAAAAGTGGAATGCGGAAATGGCCATAGTGCTCTTATTCCGCTTTCAACATCCTGTGGAATTCTGGGGTTTGCAGTTTAGGGAGGGGCCTTTAGAATTTTCAGCCAGAGAGCTCTTTGGCCTCAGTAAACAACAAACCCCAGAATTCCACGGGAGGTTGAAAGTAGAACAATAGCACTATAACAGTGCAGGGCAGAAATGGCCCTACGTACATGCACTCTGAGCCTTTCCGCACTATACTGTTATAGTGCTATTATTCCACTTTCAACCTCCTGTAGAATTCTGGGCTTTGTAGTTTACTGAGGCCAAAGAACTATCTGGCTGAGAATTCTAAATGCCCTCCCTAAACTGCAGACCCCAGAATTCCAAAGGATGTTGAAAGTGGAATAATAGTGCTATAAGAGTGTAGTGCAGAAAAGGTCTCTCTCTGTCCCTCTCTCTCACACACACACACTTTTTTTAAAAAAAGTGGTAAGCAAAAAATAGATTTTTTTTTTCAGACAGGGGACAAATAGATAGATTTTTTTTCCCCAGGAAGGGGGAACAGTGGCAGAAATGGGAACAGACTGGATTTGAAATCTGGAAAAGTAGAGTGAATGCTGATTTTATAAATGGGCACATCTCCATTATTAGAGAAAGTGGATCCAAAGACTGCCGTGCTTTCCATTGGAACATCCTATTTCTTTCTTTCCTTCCTTCAAAATGTAATAATATTGACAGCCTAAATTACATTCCAATGAGCTTAGTACTTCTATCCAATTTTGGGGTTCTGGTTGGAAATATTTGTTAGGATTATATAAATATTACTTTGCAATGAGAACAAAATTCTCATTATAAAAGAAAGTAAAGTATGCCATGGAATAAATATAACTGTTCTGCTTTACTTCAGAACAGAGGAGGATTACATGTATTTGAGTTTATGATTTGTTTTTTAATATTCATTTCGATCTACTGTGGCTTTCATTGAGTACTGAAAACCACTTCCCTTCCATTTTCATTATTTTGTTGATTTGCGATCGTGCAGCTAAGCTTTTTTTTTTTTTTTTTAATGTGTGCAGACAAGAAATCTAGCAAACACTCAAAAGACATGTTAGGTAAATGGACAGTCTAAGTGCTGAACCAAAAACAAAAATAAAAATAAAAAAAATCACAAGCTTGCATATCACAATGTCTGTAATGATTTTGTGAAAGTTCAGATAAGGTTAGTATTCTGTTGCCAGGTAAGCAGTTACTTTTACAGGAGAACATTTTTCAGTGCGAATGAAAGTTAATGGATCAGGGCCCATCTCCCAAAGGATACTTTCAGCGAGTCATGATGCATACAAGTGACTGAATCAATCTATTTCCAGTATTTGGGCTCTTCCACTAGTCTAAAAAGGTGTGAATCCTCACAATATAGCTCCTTGAGTATTGTTGATTGATGTCGCCCCTGCACTTACTTGCTCTCTGCTAGGGGTGGCAGTGAGGGAGTCTGTTTCCAGCTATTTCTTGGAACCACACTAGGGAGCCTTTCCATACTACACTGTTATAGTGCTATTATTCCATTTTCAACATCGGATGGAATCCTGGGGTTTGCATTTTAGGGAGGAGCCTTTAGAATTCTCAGCCACATTGCTTTTTGGGCTCAGTAAACTACAAATGCCAGAGTTCCACAGGATGTTGAAAGTGGAATAACAGCACTATAACAGTGTAGTGCGGAAAGACCCTAAGGGTCTTTCAGCTTGTTTGTTTGTTTTATTTTAAATTGCGGGTATAGTTTGCTGAAGTGGTCCTATGGTTTGAAGAGCAAGTGACTTTTTAACACTTTTTTTAGCTGCAGTGTATAACTTCCATACATCTGATGCATTACAACATTGTAATTCTTATTTTTTAAAAAAACAAGAAGGAGCAGAGAAGGAACCATATTGTTCTGATATGCAGCCACTTGGAAGGCATTGGGCTATGACTCTCGAAAGCCTGCTTGGCCATGGAAATCCACTGGGTGACCTTGGGTAAGTCATCCTCTCACAGTCTCAAAGGAAGACAAAGGCAACCACCCTCTGAGCAAATCCTTCCAAGAAAACCCCACTCTGGGAGAAAGGCAGCATAGAAGTGAAAATAAATAAATAAATAAATGCCCATGATAGCTTCACCTTAGGGTCGCCATAAGTCAGAAATGACTCGAAAGCACACCAACGTTATCATCAAAAACAACAATAACATGTGCCCACTTGAGAATAGGACTAAAATGTTGCAGCTGGGGGTGGGTATTAACAGAAAACAGAAATCCATTTGGAGATGTGTGTGTGTGCGTGTGTGTAGATTGATAGACAGATAGATAGACAGACAGACAGATAGATATACACACACCCTCCAAGGGACAAGTATGACAACGTCCCAATCTATTTGTCAAATCTGGAGGAGCTCCACTGCTTCAGCATGTGTGTCCTTGAAAGTCCCTTCTGTTTCATTTTCACACTGATCTGTGTTTTTTAAAAAGTTTTTAAAATTTAAAATTTTGATTTTTTTAAAAAATCTACAAACAAAATGCCCTGAAATATTTAAATGAGCATTTTTAAATTTATTTTGCTTATCATACTAACTTCTAAACATACTCACTTAAAATACAAATTGTAAATTTCTTTTAATCAAGAATTGCATTGTGATATTCAAAGAAGTGCAAAATCCAATAGATGGCTACTTGACCATGAATATTTTAGTCCAAGAAGCCAGCATCAATTTTGAACTGGAATTTCTAAATGAAAATTCCTAGCTATCACACCCAATGATTCTCACTGGGTAGCTAATGGCCACCCCAGCATCTGGGTATTTCATCCAAATTTCACAATGGAATCAGTCTTCTCCCTCATATGTTTAGTGGCTAAGCTTGTCAATTCTGGAGTTAGTAATGGTGCATATATACCAGGCAGCATATCAAGTAGGTCTGAAGGTCCTAGGTCTAGAGTAGGTCCGGGAAATCTGTTCCCTCAGATATTAAGGAACTACTACACCTATTATTATTCACTGTTGGCTAGGCAGGCTAAGGTTGATAGAAACAGGAATTTGACATCATCTGGCATGAAACAGTTTTCCATGCCCTGCACTAAAGTTTCTTAACTTTGACTTTTAAGACTATTTGATTTTAAAAACCATTTCTCAACCATTTCTAAAAACATTTCTCAAATGCTGGCAAACCAATGAGGAGAATCCCAAACATGTGAGCATCTTCACATTTTGGGACTTCTTCTATGGGGAAAAAATACATGTAAAAAACAAGATTCCTGCACAGAAAGCTGCATTTATAAAGATTTATACCCTTATTTTAGAAAAAATATGTTTTAAAAACATATTTATGTGAGCATTCCCTATGTAGTTCAATCTACCATCTATTTTCATGGACAATGCTAAAGCTGTAAGCTCTGCTTTAAAATTACTGTACACCACTTTAAAATCTTTTGCTCAACATTGTTTATATTTTTTCACAAATAACAACAAACTGGATAAATAGCTGACTGTGTGTGGATAAAACCCTGAACGTCAGTGCTGGAAATAAATGAGACCCTAACCATGAGCAAAACCCATCAGTTTAAGATCCTAAAGAAACTTTATTTAATATGCAATCCTAGTGAATTTTTCAATGGGCTGGATCCAGACTACATTAAACATGCAGTGTTAGCATCATTGAAATCATACGGACTTCAGTTAGGCATGAATCGCAAATCCTATTTAAGTGGGACTAAACGAAACATGAATTTCTTAAGCTGGATCCAACCCAGTTATCATTGGCCCCTGTTGCAATATATTTTTACATCTTCTTGAAAGACATCTGAATTGGAAAAGATACCATGGGTGAACTGTGTGCAGAGAAAATGCCTTGCTAAGCTATAAAACACTTTAATAGAGGGAAGCCAAGCATTTAGGGAAAGAAATGGAATAGACCAATGCACATGATAAGTGTGGGGGTTGGGATGGGAACTGACATGAGGCAGTAATGATCAAATACTAATACTAACACTAATACAATAGCCAGTTGTAGTTGCAATTTACACATCACTATTAAATAATATATGCTTCTATATTTCTCTAGAGATATATCCTTACTACAGTGAGAGTGAAAGAATCTCACTTTCTTTTTGGAAGTAATTAGAAAGATATTACTTTCCTTCCTGAGGCTCATTCATACATATTGACTGCATCCTTGCAATGTAAAGTAGTTGGAAATCCATTCACATAAACTGTGCAATCCTATTTATGGATGTTTTACCTCACTGGAGGGAATACAGATCCACACTCATGTGGTGTGATGTGCTGTTGGAGAGGACACACTTTTGCTGGCCATGAATGGAAGAGAGGCAAGAGCTGATTATGATGATGACAGGCACAATGTGATGATGGCAGGCACAGCTGTTTGGAAGCAGAGCTAGGGGTTTTATTAGCTCTGTCCACCCCTCTTTACTTCCTTTTGATGCTTCATGAAAAGAGCAAAGTGACAGGGGAAAGATAATGCCAGTGATACAGGCTAGGAGAGGATTTAGTCATCCAGTTACTTCATTATATAGACCAGTGGTTCTATGGTGGGTGGTATTTATGGGGATCTGGCTTATTAAGGGTGGTTAGTGCTTGTGGGGGGGGGGCCTCAGGAAGTTAGGGGCTGTTATTGTTGCATTTGTGTTAGTCCTAACTATAACATTATTTCTGATTGTTTAGAGGGGATGTTGTCTAGAGGGGATGTATCATACTTTCTGGGCAATGCTTCTTGGCCAATGGGCTGTATTGTTGATCTGTACCTCTAAGATGTATCAGAAGGGGATGGGGTGAAGGTAACACTTGGACCTTACCATGATATGGCCCAATTCATGCATTACAGAATTATGTGAGGGTTACGGGACATAGGTTAGGTCTTTTATTTTATCATGTTGACCTTTCACCCCTTACCAATTTTACTCTTTTCCCCTTCACCAATTTTGCTCTTTTGATTACGAAGCTTTAAAGCACTTGCGTCTTCAAAGGGTCAGATCTTGGACTCAGTCATTTCAGACGGGGGTAGCTTCTATGGCTTTTGCTGTGTGCGAGTCTGGGAGCAATCCAACATATTGGCCATTGGAGATCCTATGCTTACAAGAGATATGTCCGAACTCTCAATTCACAATTTGGATGGTTCTGTTTTCTAATGTTGTTGTATTTTACAGATTTTAGGTTTTGTTTGGAGAAGCTGCAGTTCTTGATCTATAGCCACACTATGGTTTCCTGGGCCAAGCATCAGGCCTGAAATGACTATTTTGGTGCTCAGTTTGGCATGACTAACTACAGTGGAGTGGGTCTAGAAGAGAGAGTCTGGTTTGTTGCCTCTGTTCTTTGGGAAGCACAAGGGGACCCTCAAATTTTGGTCATTTTGGAAGGAATGACCTGGGGTTGTTGAAGAGTAAGGTCTTTATCTTTAGGCTCTACATGACTTTGGAGTTATACCAAATAGATGGCTGAGAATAATATTGATGTGGTCAGTCATTTTGCCTCGCCAAGTCTGGCAGGGTGAGGGTGATTCACAATGCATCGACACAGCCTGCAGAAGGGTAAATAGGGAGATTCGTAATGCCCCAAACAGGGGGTTGGCCACTTCCTCCCACATCCCAATATAGCATTTCAGCTCCCTGAGCTATACAGTGCAGACAATGTACAAGGAGAGTAATAGGTTGTTCCCCGGAGATTTGCAACAAAGGATGAGGGCCCTTTTAGCCAGCCTAGTAGAGGAGAGGGACTAAGCTGATGCTTGTACTTTGTGTGTGGCTGGTAGTGGAGGGAGAAATAAGAGTTACAGTGAATACCTTGGCACCATTTTGGTGAAGGGAAGGGCTCTGGAATTGTTTCTTTAGGTCCTGAGATCTGGGATGGGGTGAGGAAGGAGACTACCCTTGAGGTTGGCCTGAGGGGCTTTGTCTTCAGTTAAGTGTAGTGACCTTGGGGGTGGGGTTCCTTGGGTCTGTCTTCCAGTGGATGGCCATATGGGTAGCAACCCAGCTACTGAGTTGTTGTTGGGGCTCAAGTGGCTTGTCCAGAGGAAGGCTGAAGAGGAAGTCATGAAGTGACTTCTGGCTTCAGCTGATCCCATGCTAGGTTGTCATCACCAAGAGGTTCATCTTGGTTTAATTAGCTTCTAGGTTAAACAATATGGCCCTTTTCAACACAGTCTTCTGTGTCTGGTCTTATTTTTCCATGGTTGGTCAGCAATATACTGCAGCCAAAACACATTTGTCTAAACATGTTACTCAAAGCAGCCTCTTTAGTTTATCTTCCCTGTATCTACTTTTCCATACTTAGACTGTCTTCCCTTAAAACAAACCAACAACAACATAGAACAGAGAGCCAACTAAAGTGGGGTTGTAAAGCCTCTCCATCTCTTCCTGTACCTATTTCAGAAGATGTCATACAAATCATTTTAAGGCAAGAATGGCCATCTTGTGACCCTCCAGATGCTATTGAATGGTAATTCCCTCATCACTGGCTCTATTAACTAGGGCTAATGGAAGTTCAGTTCAACTGAGAGCCAGAGTTATGTAGTGGTTAGATAGTTGGACTGGAACATGAGAGATCAGGTACAAGTCTTCACTGAACCATGAAATTTCACTGAGTGATTCTGGCCCCCATTCTTTCTAAGCTTGACCTACTTCATAGGGCAGTTGTTCTCATATGATGACAGGAAAAATAAACAACTTTGTAACCACCTGATCCTAATTTTCAATGTGCTTTTCAAGAACTGAATGTTGATTATGAATCTTCAGCTAATCATTTGGATTTCTGGCACAGCAAATATTAATATATTATAAAGCAACTAATAGTAGACACTGTAATAGATGGATAGTGGATGGATGGATGGATGGATGGATGGGTAGATAGATAGACAGATTATTTGTTGATGATTTGCTTATGTACAAGACTGTATACGACATATTGCTACAATTATTATAAAATTATAATTTTGGGGTTATTTAGGGGCAGGTTATGATTTATTTGTTCTTGCTGAGTTATAAACAGAATAAATAAAAGTTAAAATGTTCTGTGGATTTGTAATATGGTCTAGTTTTTTGCAATCAACAATTTATCTCATAATCCAAATAATCTATTCATAACATTTTTTAAAAAAAGTTAGTTTATTTAGAGTTTTTTTATTATAGATATTTTTTCAAGGACATTTCATTAAACTGGATTTTTCTTTCTTCTCTTCTAATATATATTTCAGTGGTTTTGAAACAAAGAGGATCATTGAAACAAATTCATCACTGTGGAATGGTTATATAAATTGCAAAAGGGATTGGTGTAGATTGAAAATTATAACTGGTGAAAGAGATGGGATGTAAATAAAATGCCCTCAGTCTAAGCAGTCTCTTTAGTGAAGTACATGGAAAATGAGCATTTGCAGGGCTTTGACTTGCAATGAAATTACTTCAAAAAAGGATGAAGCTTTTCATGGAAAAGAAGGCTACTCACAAGAATTGGATGTCTTCTCACAAGATTTGCATGTCTACTCTTCCCGTTATATTATGGATAGAGGAAGTCATTGTGCAACTGTTCTGTTCTGTGATTTGCCCTCGATATTCAGTGATGTTATGAGCAACTAATCTTAGGAAAACCAAAGAATTATGCTTCAAAGTTTCATCATACCAAATCATTTTCCAGAGAGCTTCAAAACACAGTTTCCCACTTTGTGAGGTGTGGATCTGAAAAAGGTCTTCTACAAGTTGCCCAGGATAATGTGATAACTGAGAAGGAAAGCACCAATAGTGTCCCAAAAGTAATAAAACTATTAAGAGCAAACTAAAATATTGATTTATTCTTCTGATCTTATACTGCAAAATTGGCTATCTGATAGAGGCTGCCTGCCATTTGAAAAGCCAAAGTCCTTCTCTTATTCTGATGTGCCTTCACTGGTCACATTGCCTTCTTCATGGAAGTTCATGAGAAGTCGAGACATCTTTTTACATCAACTTGCAGGCCTCCTGTATTTTCCCACTATGTCTTGAATTTACCAAAAGAAGGAGGAGGAGGAGGAGGAGAAGAAAGAGAGAAGAGAGAGAGAGAAAAAAAGAAAGAAAGAAAGAAAGAAAGAAAGAAAGAAAGAAAGAAAGAAAGAAAGAAAGAGAAAGCGAACTAACTTGGCCCCACTGAATTTGCCTGCCACTAAGCTTACCCACCTCCAGGCAAGGAAATGAGAGTTACAAACAAATTTCATGAAGTAAACATTTCTGACATTCTCAATGGTTCTCATCAAATCTGATGAATGGCTCCCACATGACAATTAGCTTGTTTCTGACATGTATCTTCTTCCCTACTGATAGCCAAGTGGTGAATGCTGGCAGGATTGTAGCAAAAATGTGTCTAATTGTTTCTAGACACATTCATGTTTGTGTAATAACCATGGCTGGGTGATACATTTCATTATGCATGCAGAGCAATTCTGTACTTGTCCACTCAGAAAGAAGTCCTGTCGAGTTCAATGGGATTTACTCCAAATAAATATCTTTAGGATTGCAGCCTGGTCATACCCTCTGAAGCTGGAAACACAAATTTCCCCAAATCATTCATTTCAAAGTTTTCCTGTCCAGTTCCTCTTATATAAGAGTTGAGTATATATTTTTTTCAAAATGCTCTAGTTTAACTTTCTGACGACACCAGACAAAAGTGAAGGATAAACCAAAAGACCAGGTCCATAACAGCTCCCATAAATGACAGTGAAAACTCCACATCGTAGGATAGCTAGACCTAATGTAAGTGCAAGAGACGGGCCAGTCCCAGTGGATTGGCTGGAACGGCAATGGCTGCAGGAAGTGTCATTCTATGTAATGTAAAGGCAGGCTCCCTCTCCTCATTTTAGTTGGATACATCCAGTGGAGCAGGGCTAATTATAATTAATGAGATCACGTAGTTTTATTCCCTTTTTGGATGAAGTTCATCACATGAATGACACTGAAACATCTATAAAAATATAACAAATTAGATGTGTCAAGCTGAATGATAATGGTCTATATGTGGGAGAGATTGCCAGACAAGTTGTATTACCTGACTAATCTGTGTCTAGGATGTGCAATTGTGCACAACCAGTAAAAGTGCCTTAGCACCCAAAGATTTAACTGGCATGAAATGAGTGATGTAAATCTGACCATATAACATTTGTGCAAATAGTTATGCTTCCAACCAGATATCTCCTGAAAGTCTACATTAGGTTTTATGGGAAATAACTCTCAGCTATTTCCAAGGTGAGATTTTTTTTTTTAAATAAAAGCTTCTCTTAAAATGAATACATGGATTTTGAAAAGTACTTTAATTATTTTTGTGCTGATTGAATTCCCTGAAATGTTTCTGTACACCGCCTGCAATCTTCTTCTTTCTTTAAATAGAATAATAAATAAATAGGTCAGTGGTCATTTTATTTTTCAAATATGCAATTAACCTCTCAACAATTAGCAGTGGGGATAGCCAAATCATTTCATAGAGGATCCATCTTATGGTTGACATCCCAAGACCTTGCAACTGCCAGAAAAAAATGGGATATTGTTGTTGCTGCTGTTAATATATGTAGAACGGTGACTATGAAAAATGAACATTGCAAGCTCCAAATTGTAGTCTTATTATAGATTCATATAATCATAGAGTTGGAAGGGGCAACATAGGCCAATTCCCCTGCTCAGTGTGGGAAATCCAACTAGATCACCCCCAGCAGGTAGTTGTCCAGCCTCTTTCTGAAAATGTCCAGAGAAAGAGACTCCACCAGCTGTATAAGGGATTGGTTCCATTGCTGGACTGCTTTTACTGTAAAGTCCCTTTTAGTGTTCAATTGAAGTCTATCCTCCTCTAATTTAAAACCATTACACCTGGTCATACCCTCTGAAGCAGGAGAGAACAGACTTTCATCCCTCTCTCTGTGATAGCCCTTCAGATATTTAAAGAGTGCAATCATGTCACCTCTTCATTTTCTCTTCACCAGGCTGAACTTGCAAATTTCTTCAACCTTTGTTCATATAGCTTGTTCTCTTGTTATCCATTTTGCCCTTTTCTGAACCCACTTAAACTTGTCTATATTCTTCCTAAAATGAGGTACTCAGGACTGAGCACAATACTCCAGATGACACCTGACTACCACAGAACATAGTGGGAGTATTACTTCCCTTAACTTGGAAACTATGGTTCTGTTAATGCTGGCTAAAATACTATTTGCCTTTTTTGCTGCAGCATCACACTGATGGGTCATGTTCAGTGTACAATCAGCAATGATGCTAAGATCCTTTTCACATGTACTACTGAGAGACTGCTTGATTGCTTGTGTGTGTTTGTGAATTCCCCCAGTAAAAACATTCTTTTGACCCTGAACTGGTATCCTACAGTTAGTGTAGGTACACACAGGTGAAAAGGTCCTACAATTACCTCCTTCCTAAATAATGTGTGCATATGTTATTTCATGTTATTTTATGGCAACCCCATGAATTTCATAGGGGAGTTTTTGGGCAAAGAGTACTCAGAGGAGGCTTTGCTAGTTCTTCCTCTGAAATACAGCCTATGGCACCTGGTATTAGTTGGTGGTCTCTCATCTAAGTACTAACCAGAGCTACCCCTGCTTAGTTTCCAAGATCAAAGAGGACTTGGTACCTTTAGGGTATTTAGGTCCTACTGGCTGTAAAACCAGCAAAGGACAAAGATTGTCTTTTTTATGTAGCATTTTGAAAATAGATAGTGCACTGAACAGGAACAGTAATAATACCAGTACTAATACTGATCATTAACAACAAATCAATAACAACTTAAATCAGAATCATGTTGGGATGCTATGCCAATGTGGAAATAGTTGTTCCTGCAGTCATACTTTCTCAGAGTTTGCATAATGCTATTTCTAATGCAGCAGGTCATTTTGTCCTCTCTCATATCTTCTGACTTGGTGGGAGGGCATCCCATGGACCATTGTGCAATGTGTTGGGCAATCAGCTATACACCTGTGGGATTCCAGCATAACAACACCAGTACATGGTTATGCCATGCTAAAAGTGCATAGGACCTCGGCCTCAATGGTTCATTTGGCAATCCATGGGACAATAAAGCCCTTTCCACACTCTACCTGATCCCGTCAGCATCCCATGGGGATCCTAGTAGAGCCTCTCTCAGGGGAACGTGACAGGAGTGCTCCCTTCTGCACTGACTGCTTGCGGGAATGGAGGTGGTGCAATGGCAGAGCTTGGAGTATGTGGAGTGGGGCTGGGAGTGGGTGGCGCTACAGTGCAGGGCCAGTGTGCATGGGGGCGTGGCCAGGGTGTGCGGGGCTATGCCATGGGCTGGGATGCCCCACAAAGATTGCCCCCCTGGGCGAATTGACCCCCCCGCCCCCACGTCCCTATGCGACTAAGGAGGTGCGGTGGCCATGCCTCTTCCTTTCACAGTGTAGCAAGGCACTGTCTCAGGCTGCCCTGGTGCAGGAAGCATGACCATCATGCTTCCGGACCCTCCACAGCTCAGGTAAGTGCGAGAGGCTGCACGATTGCCGGTCATTGACAGGTAAAACTGGGACATGGATGATGTCATACATAAGTGTCATCCGGGTCCCTTTCCTCTCCCATCCCCAATGTGGGACAATGGCATCCTGTGGAAATGGCCTGAGGCAATCTAGTTTTCTGTCAAGCAACTGCCATGTCGAGATGGGTTCAAGTTAAGGCAAGCCCTGCCATTAGGCAGAATGACATGGCTGCAGCAAGCAGCAGATTGTGGCTGTCAGGATATAACAGATAGTTGTCAGATATAGATATGTATATAATGCAACCTTAGAGGAGAGTTGCTTGTGGGATGTCCAGTTCCTTGGACCAAAAGTAACTTGTCTGGCTTCAGGTACTATACACCTTGACTTGGATAAGTGAGGAGGACTGCTTTGGACATACTCAAGTTTGTGTGTGATCTGCTGTTTTTTGAGTGAGAGTACATTGCTGCCATGACAACAGCCATCGCTACTACGGGAAATTCTAGTTTTGTTCCCCTAACCTGTCACTCCACTAACAACCTATCAACAACTTCAGTAAGCAGCTTTACACTGTCATAAGCCTTTTATTCCACTTTAACATGCCCCAGTAACTCAAGGAGTATAGGGCACTGGATCAGTGGATAATTCTGTTCACCTCAGATAACTGGATAGCATTTACTATCTATTCCAAATTTATGCCCTATAATTAAATGTTTAACCAGGTTCTCCGATGCATAGGGGCTAACTGCCTTTTGTCATTAGTGATTGCAGTTTATTTCACTGGGAAATAATCTGTTTGCTTTTATTTTCTAACATTTATTACGTTATTTCCTTTGTGTGCTGTTGCTTTTCAAGGTTTCAATAAATACGTAAAAAATACTTCAGTCCCTCTGGATTTTTTTTTTATACATTGACCTCCTTGTTGGATCCAAGTATTTTGAAAATGAGTTCATTGAAATTCAGTCCAAAAGCGAATGTAATTTACTGTTGGTTGATAATAAGAGATCATCTGGCTTCAGCTAGACTTGTGTGGCTGAGTCTAATAAAACATTTGATGCAATCTTGATTAGAGCACACAAAGCGTGGTATTTGGGAAACATTGAGTGTGATTTGGGCTTTTATATCATCCTAACCCTAGTGTCCCTGGTACTGAATGAAATAATCAGTTTAAATGTATGTACTCTAATGATGTGTTTGTCATGAAAACAGAGCCCACAATCCCTTCATCAACATGACAGGGAAGAACAATTGATTTAATTCAGGGCTGGTTGCTAAATATTGCTTTGATGGGATGCTTTTAGGAGGCCTGATAATTGTGCAAAGCTGTTTAATGTGTAATTTGTACAGACCATGGGTGATAAGCTGGGCATTACCCTTTGTGGGTTTGCTGCTCCTTTGTTTTTTGGTTTGAAAAGAAGCTGTGACTTGAGCTGTGGAAAGCTTATGAATCTGGGGAATCTGGGGAAAGACATGCTGGCTTGCTATTTTGGTGCATACCTTTTGGAAACCAGTGTTTCCACACTGGTTACCTTTTGTAAACCAGTGTGGCACCATGCATACATGCAAGGCTTACATGAAGGAGAACAGATTTTATTTTATTATTTTATTTATAACGCTTTATACTCTTGTTTTAGGAGTGAACCAGGCTTAGAAATTATTTTTTAACACGTAGTTTAGAATTTACAGTAAATAATTACATTTGTCAATTTTTTTATTTTAATTTTTTTACTATAAAGAAAAAAGAACATATATACAAGGGAATAAAACAAAAACACCACGTGAATAATATAAATGTGAAAAGGAGAAAAATCACAACACAAATAGCTTACATCACTGTTTCTCTCCAGATCCTTTATCATCATATACCTATTCAACATATTATGTATCATATTGACTATATATTTTTATTGCATATATCTAAATCTCATTCTCTTATACTCATTATTGCTATAATAAATTCATTCTTAAATCTATTATTTTCAACTATATTTAACCTATTGCTAATACTATATATGATCCAGTTATTAACCATAAACTCTAACACTAAATGTGAGCCCATTCCCAGAGCAAATTATATTTCAGCTTACTCTGCTTTCCAAAATTGTAATTCTTCTTGTGGAGGTGTGACATTTCCCTCTTTTGTTAAAGCCTTTTCCACAAATATTTTCCATATTGCTTCAAAGTCATTCCTTTTCATTATCCCTTTTCTAACCTTAATTCAACATGGTAACTTATCATTGATCATAATTTTCCACACTTCTTTATACCAATCCTTTATATGAAAGTCTTCTTGAGTTTTCCATTTTCTCAATATAATTAGCCTTGCTGCAGGTAATAAATTTGTAATTAACTCCTTCATTGTCTGGATATAGTTAACTTTATCAAATATAGATAATAACGCTATACTCGGACATATTTGTAAATGAATTCCTGTTATCTCTTTTATCTCTTTAAACACCATTTGCCAAAATTTCTGTACCCTTTCACAATTCCACCACATATGGATATATGTGCCAATCCCTTGGCAACCTCTCCAACATAACCTTGAATGATTCTTGTCTATGTGGTTTAACCTTACTGGTGTTAGGTACCATCCCCACAAAAATGTATAATAATTCTCTTTTATCCTTACGGATAAATTTTTTAAATGATGCCGATTCCAAATTTCCCCCCAGTCTTGAATATCTATTTTTTGTGCTAATTCTTCCTCCCATATTTTTCTAAGATGTTCATCTTCATCTTTTGACAATATTTTATATATTTCTCTTGTGGTACCCTTCAATATTTCATTTTCTTCCAGATCATCTCTTTGCTTAATCATTTGTTCAAATCTAGTGTATTCTCTAAAATCTTTGTTATTACTTTTCCAATTCCTTGTCCACTGCTCCAGCTGAATGTAATTAAACCATGACATCTTAATACCCTGCAATCTCTCCTTTATGTTATCTTTATTTGTCATTATATTCATCCATTCTTTTAACATATATATTCCTTGCTTTTTTAATTCCTTCTCTAAGTCATCCCTCAAATTTATTGGGAATATTTCCATCATTCCTACCAGAGTTAATAGTGAGATAGCTGGCATTAATTTTTCTTTGTTTTTCTTCCATATTTCTAATATATTCTTTAAAAGGGGATTTTCTATTTTTTCTATTTCTCTCTTGACTAGATTCCAAAGATATTCTGTAGTCTCCTCTCAATTTCTATTGTTTCTGTCTCTAACCATTCTAAATCCCCTTTTCCTGAGATTCCATCTATAATATATCTTAATTGATTTGCATTATAATACTGTTTTAAATTTGGGAGGCCCAATCCACCTTCTTTTTGGGATCTGTACCAAAATTTCTTATTAATCCTCACTTTCTTATCTCCATTACAACATTTTTTCAATAATAACTGCCAATTTTTCAATTCTATTTCTGATATTTTTATTGGTAACATCCTAAATAAAAAATTAATCCTAGGTAATATTTTCATTTTTACTAATGCAATTCTTCCAAACCATGATAACTTAATATTTTTATATTCTTCTAATTTCAGTTTTCACTTCTTGTCTTAAGATTTGTTTAATGTTTATTCCTAAATATTTAATTATTTCTTTTCTTATAATATCTATTTTTCTTTCTTCTAACAAGTCTTGCTCTTCTGTCTTAGTATAGTTAAACAACATTAGCTCTCATTTTGTCCAGTTTATTTGTAACCCTGTCATTTCCCCAAATTCTTTTAAATGTTTATTTACTCTATCCATTTTCTTTATCGGATCTTGGATTGTCAACAAGGTATCATCAGCAAATAAATTCTTTTTCTTGGTCCCAATTCCTTCCAAATTTTCATCATTTCTAAAAACATTTGCCAAATTTTCTATAACAACTGCAAACAAAATCAGAGATAAGGGATAAGCTTGACTTGTACCTCTAGCTATTTGAATTTGTTTTCTTAATCCATCATTCACCATTACCACAACTGTATTATGTGACTATAACTGATTTATCAATCCTCTAAATTTTGTTACCCAATCCCAATATTTTTAAAGTTATTTTTAATGCTGGCCATTCCACACAGTCCAAGGCCTTGTATATATCCAATGCCATTATCCCTGTTTTTTGTTTATTCCTCTCAATTATATTTATTTTATTTAATACTCTATCAATTAAGTTTGACATCTGTCTTCCTTGCACAAAACCACATTGATCTTTTTGAAAAAAAAATAAAAATAAACTTATTCATCCTTTTTGCCATTACTGCTGTCAATATCTTAGCATCTTGATTTATTAATAATATAGGTCTATAAGACCCTGGATCCGTCAAATTTTTATCTGGTTTCGGAATCAATGGTGGGATCCTATCTCCATTTATTATTTTCTTATATAATACTTTCAACTTAGGTAACAATTTCTTTTTAAATGTTTTATAATATTGTGATCCCAACTCATCCATTCCTGGTGATTTCTCTCCTTTTAAATTATCTATGACTTCTTTTATTTCATTTTCTGAAACCAGTTGTTCCATCAATCCCTTATCCTCCTCAGTTATTTTTATTTTCCATTTTTTCTCAATATATTCCTCAATATTCTTCATTGATATTTTCCCTGCTGAGTATAATTCTTGATAAAATTCTTCAAATATTTTTATTTTCTCTTTCATTATCCTACATAACTCACCTGTTTTACACATTTGTCAATTTAGAATGTAATCTGCACAGTTAGAAAGACTTCAGGCAGGCCACAACAAACATGTCTGGTTTTATGTGTACTCAGAAGTCCCACTGAATTCACTAGAGCTTCCTTCTAAATAAGAGTGCAATCCCAACTGGCCAAGAAGTCCAAGGACAAATTGAGCTGACCATTGGTAAGTGGAAGGTGTGCTGAATTGAAACCCAGTCCAGTTTTGATATATTGGCTGTTCAGGAGCTTACTTCAAAGAAGTTGGATATATCTCTTGCTGTACTGAAGCATGTGTGCCTGTCCCAGATTCTTGAAAAGCTGGACAAAAGAAACCTCAGAGCTCACTCTTTGCAGTGGGAGGGATTTGGGAAAAGGAAACAATACGCACTGCAAAATGAGAGGCCACTGCTGCTAGGAATTACGTTATTGTTAGGTGGTGACGTGCCCATCTCAGGCAGCAAAATTATGGATGTTATAAAAGGGAAGAAAAACATTAGCTATCAAATTTGTTAATATAGTCTCTTTTTTTCACTTCTATAGAAGGGGAGAGCTATTTTTGATATTTTCTCTCTCATTTACCAAAAGAACCTGGTAGGCTTGGGGTACTATGCAATTTCACTTTGCGTGGGAAAGAGATGGCATTTGCTATTACACTTCAATTTAGTCAGTGACTACCAGTGAATACCAACTGAGAATGAAAGAGACTCAATACAGCTGCAACTGGAGGATACAATGATGAGGCTGTGGGAATATGGGGCTCCTGAGCTGTGAACAAGCTGCTTGTGCACCTAAAATGCCCTATACCTCTGCTGTCTTTTTGCAACACTTTCTATGAGAGTGCCACTACAGCAGTGACCACTTGTGTCTCATAACAGGACAGTGCTATAGCTCTGTGGTACAGCACATGCTTTGAATGAAGCAGATTGAAGGTTCAGTCTCTTGCATCTCTAAATAGGGCAACAAAAGACTCCTCTTTGAAACACTGGAGAGCTAAGCCAAGTCACTGTAGAGCAATAGTAAGCAGCTGTGTACCTGCAGATATTTATGGGCAGGAATTCACATAATGCTTCACTTTTGTGTCAGCGCTTTTGGGCAGATGGGAGTCACAAGCCCATGTACATCTGGAGGACCAATTTTTCCCACCCTGAAGTAGGCGGTACTAAGGCAGAGGAACTAAATGGAATAACTCATTATAAGATAACTTTCTACATCATCTCCATTTTATCTGATAGTGTCATTCAAAAAAATTAACAACTGGTGTTTTTTGTTTGTTTGTTTGTTTTTTGTTCTTTTTTGCTAAAATGTGAAAATGTTAAACCATTTTTGAAAAACCTTAGAGTGGCCCCCCCACATTTGTGAGGGTTCAGGATGCAGAACACACACAAAAGTGGAAAAATTATGAGTAACCTCCCATTCTCTTCTGGGGGTCTGGCCAGAGGCAAGGAGGGAGCTGCAGAGGGTTGAAGGAAAGCATGTGTGTGTGTGCCTCTCCCCTCCACTTTTTGCTCTGCATGAGTTCTCAGCACTGGGACAGAGGCAAAGCAATGGGAAGGGAAAGCTCCAAAGAACACAAAGAAAGCTTGTGCATGCACATCTTCTCTCCCATGTTGCCTTACCATTTTCCTCAGTATACTTACCTTCTTTTTCTGTACCAGCAAAATGCAAGGGAATGGGAGGAGGAGAGTAGGGTTTTGTGTGTGTAATGGCCCAGGACTCAGCTTACCCAGGTGAACAGCAAGGGAGGACACACAGAAGCAAGTGCATCAGGAGCTAATCAGGCTGGGATGAGAGCCAGCTGGCTCCAGCCTTCTTAGAGAAGGCACAGGGCAGTAGTTCAACACCAGAAATAACTTGTGTGTTGCTGGTCCTTGTGTTGTGTTCTCTGGATTCCCTGCTCATTGGCTGCCTGGACTGTCTGACTGTGTTGCCTGCCAGATTCCTGTACTTTTGGATTATTTCTGGACAACATTTCTTCCCACTGTGAACAGGCAAGCTGTACTGACTGTTAGAATCTCTGTTTGACTGTGAGTGGCCTCTTGTTGACCCTGCACTCTGTTGCCTGGCATGGACAGCTGGTGTCTGTTATGGGGGGAGGCATGGATGTTTTGCAAGTAATCATATTTGTAAGAATCAAACTCATGCATATGGAGGGAGAACTGTATGGTATAATTTATCATTTGCAAAATGTGGATATGCAGTTACCTGCAGTGGAGGAGAAGGATCAGGGCTCAGTACTCTCTGGATGACCCTCCCTGCCTCTCTCTTTCTCTCTCAATCTTTCTGTTGTTCTCCCTTGGTCTCCCTCCTTTCCTATTTCTTGCATACTTTTCCATTACCAACAGAGGTAATTGCCTGGTTATTGATTCCCTTTTCTCTTCTTCCATAGCCTTCCCCAGCGGTGTACATTGCTGCAACAGATCCAAAGCTGACCAGGAAAGCTGTTGATGCTGCTGCTTGATGCTGCTGCTGCCAGAGAGCATGGCTGAGAATGAATGTAAGTGTACATTAGTTGAAGTGGGAGGGTGCAGTGAAACTTTTCATTTTCTGTCCCCACAGCAAGTGGTTTGGCCAACCCAACAAATTTTAACAATTAGTTTGGGTGAGCCAGTGCCAACCTGCTGAAAGACACCACTGATTTTATCAGTTACCATGCCACAGCTTTTTCAGATAATACCAGTTGGTTCAAAATGCCTCTAAATCCAATGTTCTATATTCTAATTTAGAATGACTTTCTAATTGATTGCCTAAACAGAAGAATGCAGTAGCCAAAGGTCATTAATTAGATTTATTTTCATTTTAGGGAATTGCTTTAAGTGTTTCAACAGAAAGTGGCTTTTAAAAAAATTATTTGACAGCTTTGTAACAGAAATTAATTGTTAGTTTCATCTGGAACCCAAGAGAATATATCGTTTGACCTTGGTCTTCTCAGTGCAAAAAGCCACAGTGTTATTGAACAGACTTGTAATTCTTTGTCCTCTTGACATGCAGGGATCAAGATGTTGCCACCTGCCTACAACAGCTCAAAAGGTTCCACACAACACGCAGCTTTGTGTGTTGAAAAGGAAGCTTTAGTAATGCAAGACGGAGAAGCTGATGAGAGAAGTTCTGCGAGGCTGCCGTGCCTTCATTGTGTGTAACAGTGGTGAAATATTATTATTCAGAAATGCTTGTTGATGGCATTCAAATTTCCTTGCTTCCTGGCAACAGCAGGAGATTCATGCTGAAAAGTGACATTGTTTGTGACACTGGATGTGGCAGCCTAATGAAAGGGTTTGTAAACAGATTTAATATCAGGATTTAGTATGTAAACATGAAAAGCTGTGTTGTACCTGTTAAACCAGAGCCAAGGCAGAAAGGATGTATGGGGACTGCAGATCAAGAGGTTCCCCAGTTCAAATGTCATCTCTGTTATGAACTCACAGGGTGGTCTCAGGCAATCCATGTCTTCTTAGCCTCAATCCTTCAATGTACACTGTTGGCATAATAATACTGATCCTAATACGATGTTGGTGCATTCTACATTCCATGTCTGTCTTTCAGATTAACAAGCTGCTCTTCTTAGGGGGTAGGTTTGATTTTGAAATGCTTTTGTTTGCTTTAAATCAGAGATGGGAAATGTGCAGCCCACCAGCTCTATACCCATTTTGCGGCCCCTGGCACTCCCAAGGAGGAAAAAATGGGGGTATTGAGTATTTCCCCAAATGTCATGTAGAGCATGTTTTTCTACGTTTTGGACCTCCCGGACCAGTTTAGGCCCATGCGAAGTCTTCTTTGAAACAAGAAATGAACAGGAAGTAACTTCCACTCACTTCCTGTTGTTAAGTGGCTCCCCTGGGGACCTAAAGACATGGCAACTTTTTTTGCGAGGGCATGGAGGTATAATAAGTCCTTCCAAGGTCTTCTAGGAAGCTAAGTACAGCCCAATAACCTTCGATAACACTTGACCAACTCAGCTTTAAGTATTATACATGAATAATATATTCCAAATTTGATTCCAAAAGTGGGAATTGGGATTTGGGAAATGTTTGGACATATGAAAATGATTACTATACTTATTAAAATAAGTGCAGTTGGACTGTATATGATGGCATATAGTTGCCAACCTATTTTTGGAACATATCACTGGCACAGAAATCAATAGATTCTACTTTCAAGAGTTTTTTGGATTCTGGAAGATATTAGATATATTTCTGCCACCACTGTGGAAGAAACATGACCTTGGGGACAATTGGGTATTAAGCTAATCTTAACATGAATCTTCAACAAAATCATCTTTAGAATGCAAGTACCTGGGGAATTAGATGTATTTAATTTAATTAATGTATTAATATTTATGCAGCACATTTCTCCTAGAGATGTTTCCTTCAATCCTGTCATGCAATATTTCATTTCCGTGGATTTTTCTTCAGTTCCAGCATACATGTTTTGCTCCCCTCCCCTTCTGTAGAAAATGTGAAAACAAGTCAAGAGAGGTTAAAATAGCTGTTCTGCCATAATAGCATAATTTGTTTCTTGGGCATTAAACAGGAATGTTGGGATTTTAATTCCACTACATGGTTTCCAGCATCTGCGATAATTAATTTTCTCTTATTCTGTTGCTATAGAACCAAGTAGAAACTAATGGTGTGGAACCCCAAATTGTCAAGGATGAGATGAGCTTCTTCAGCATGGTGGGGAAGCTCTTCATTCTAACAAAATACCAGAGGACTTGCATGGTTTGTCACAGTGTTGAGTTCATTCCCTCAGAGCTACATTATGCTTCAAATAGACCACCCAGAGTTGACAGTCTTAAAGCAAAAACTCCTCCTTCACCACTACACTCCTTTTTAAAAAGAAAAAGAAAACAGCTTTTCTAACAGACTAATAGTCCTTGGCCTCCAATTACTTCAGTGAGCTCCTTTTCCAAAAGCTGCAAATTTGCTATCTATTTTAGAATTTATTTATTGATATGAGCATGCCAACAGTACAATAAAACTGTTAAGGGAAAAGCCCATTTATATGAATGACGATGTTACAGGAACTGAGGCTATGTAAATGCTTTGGCTGCATCCTTCTGTCTGGCAGGGAAGATTCCATACCAAAGGAATTCTTTCTCTACCAAGTGCATCTACTCAGGCTGTAAGGGCAACTTACCAGCACAATGAATGTCTAACTCTACAAAATACTCCAAACATTGATGCAGAGACTTGGGCCAAAAAGGGAACAAGGACTTATAACACAATTCAATAAACCTTGTGCTGAGTATGTATCCCTTCTGAGCATGATATGTGGAGCTTAGGAACTTTCCATGCTTCCAATATCAGATGGCTCTCAAGGCTGCTTCATATAGCACATAAAATATACAAGCTTTCTTGATTCAGAGCAAAAGCCCATCTAGTCCAACATTCTGCTTTCCACAGTAGCTAACTACATGCATCTAGAAACCCTACAGGCAAAGCATTACTGCAGTTTGGTTCTCCCACACACAATCTCTTGTTTCCCAACAATTGGTACTCAATAGTATGCTGTCTCAGTGCCTCAGGGGTGGCATATTTATGTATTAGTTACATTTATAGCCCACTTTTCCTCCAATGAGCTCAAGGCAGTAAACTGGGCTCTCTTCCATCTTTACTTCATGTTCACAACAACCCTGTAAGGTAAGTCAGGCTGAGAGATAGTGATTGACCTAAGGTTGCCAGGGCATTTCAGTGTAGAGTAACAAGTCTTCCAAGTCTCATTCTAACACTCTTACCACTGTGTACCATGCTGGAAACTGTACGCAGCCATAATAACTAGCAGCCATTGATAATCTTGCGCTCTATGAATTTGATTATCCTGTATTGAAAGATAACGGGTGTTACCACTATGGATGTAATTCTTCACTAAAGTTCTTGTTGAATTAAAAAACAAGTAATTTTAACCATTTTCTTCCTGCTGCAAGAAAGTCTTCAAAAAACACATAGTTCTGTCCAAATTTTCATGTGGTTGTTTTGCGCAGAAAACTACCTTTTCTGCTTGGGAGACCACATAAAAATTTCTGTGTAGGATTTTTTTTCTGTGCAGAAAATACAGCTCTCAGTATGAATCCCCCATGGGTGAATATTACACAGAATAAATCCCAGTTATAGCATTTTCTGTGCAGAAAAGAGCATATGCAAATTTTGCTCACAATAATTCCAAACTGAAGGTTTTGGTCCATCCAGCATTCTTCTTGAAAGTCTTTTTTTGACACTTGAAAAACATGGGGCTTGGTTTTTTTTACAATTTTGGCAATATTATTGAATATTCTTTCCATCTCTAGTCACCACATTTTGTTTAAAGTATATATTGTGAGAACTACGGGCATACCTCAGTTAACAAAGCCACTGACAGAGAAGCTCATGTTTACAAAAGTTTTTTGTCTACCTGGAAATGTATTTAGCAGAAGGGAGGATGGTGAAGGAGAGGTGGAGATTTATTTGTTTGATTGTATCAGATTGCAGTAACATCTCTCCAGTAAACAATGCACTAAAACTTGAGCTTTAAAACCACAGAATTCTGCTCTAGCCAATCCTACTGCAGTTGTGTGTGCCTCCCTACAACAGCCAAGGTAAACAGCACTTGTCTCCAGAATCTCTTACTGAGTGTATATCAACCACAAAACAAAGAGATAAAGGGGGAAAGCAGGTATGCTTGCCTCACCAGCCACTCCTAGCCTTTTTTTTTTAATGATCTATAAGTTTGACTACCAAAATGGAAATCATATGAAAAGTGGAGTCTGAGCAAGGGGAAAAACGGTAACCATTGGAAGAAGCTTTCAGGTAGTTTCTAGAAGTACCAAAATGTTTCTTTTCACTTATGCAAGGTTTACATGACCTGGTTGTTTCATTTCACATGTGCAAATTGGTAGTTTTGGATAAAAAGTTTGCTGAACATTGTTGAAGTGCTCTTTTGTAGTGTAAGAACCTATCCCTATTCTTTCCATGTTGTTTCTACCTCTGCTTCCAAATTTTCTGTATCTGTTCTGTACATTTATTAACCCTAGACTGCATTTTTTCAGTGCATTACCAATTCAACTCAAATTCTTTTGAATAAGATTCTTGATTCTAAGATCTGATATTCTACCTTGGGATAGCAAACATTTCTGCATGTGGAATGACACATTGGTTGTGCTCAACAGCTGTTCTGTTGACTGGATGCACAGCTGATACACATTCAGAGCTCATTCACATCAACATCTGCATGCACAGGGGCACTGCTTTCATTTTGCACAGTACCAAATTCAATGGAGATGTTATGTAGTAGGCAAAAATATCCAGCCACTTCCATTGGGGAATTTAATTATGAGTTAGATAAAAACAGCATTCTGTCCAAAAATTAGCAAAACCTCTTCATTATTCCCTTTTGTTTTTACTACCCCAAATAATTTGAAGTCATCAGCACATTTGAAAAAAATCAAGAAGCCAATATACCACACTTCTACTATGAGGACTCTGGCCCATAAAAGGTTGTGCTGCAATACTCTTAGTCTTTAAAGTGCCCAGTCATGAAATTTCTACATCTTCATTAATTTAACTGTGAAGAGGACACCAGCCCATTAAAAGACCTGTCCTCTGTAAACAGATTTTTCTCTGTCCTGAATCTCCTGCCATCAGTTTTGTTGAGTGACTGGCCAGTAGGAATCTACCATCACTGCTCCTATAATGTCCCTGGAATGAGGTTACAAGAAAATGTAGGTATTCAAGATGGGGGTAGTCGTTATGTTGGAAAATGGATTGGAGTCCTCCACTGTTCTTGGTGTCAACAACTGGACATGAGAAAGAAACATGAGAACAAGTAAAGTCACTGCTGTTTTTCCTAGTAAACCTTGATCTCTCACACTCAATATATTCCCGCCCCCCACGATATTTACAAGTTAGATTTCATCCCAACTTATGTCTGCCGAAATTACACTGAAACTTTCAACTTAATGCTAGATAAGAGATGTTCACAAAAATTCTGGAAACCGTACATGCACCTCTCCTTTTAGACAATACTGTAGTCTCTTTCATACTACACAAAGCTGACTGTTAGTTGGGAAAAAATAAACAGTGTTCACACTTCCAAAGCTTTTGAACAAACCATACATCTTTTTTATTTTATTATTAAGGGTTAAACAGAGCAAAGTGACATTCTGACCTATGAATCAATAGAGATCTAACAGCTCTAGCATGGTCAACCTCTTAATCTTCATGAACAAAACTCGATGCCTCATTTACACCAAACATTCTAAAACCTCCTTGATGTTGGTTCAGTGGCTAGGTTGAGCATCACAGATACCTACACATTTTAAGTTTTACTGTCTTCTAATGACGAAGAAAATGTACACAAGATGAGAGAGTGTGTGTGAGAGAGATGGAAAGACAATAAAAGAAATCAGAGAGGGATTGCATTTTTCTGCTGGAAACAATGTGAAATCAGCTGTACTTCCGACCACAAAATTGGATTTATGGGGATTTGGATTAGTTCTATGTGTAATGTAGTTAATAAATACAATTTCTCTGTAGAATAACAATGAGTGTTTGTGTTTAAAGACTACTGCCATAACCCTGGTATCTGGGAGGTTCTGGGAATTGTAGTATCCAGCCTGGAGCATGCAGCCCTTGGAAGGCTATGGTCTGAAGCTCTCCTTTCTCACATCCCCAACATGAAACAGCATTTATTGTATTATTCCGTGCAGGGTTGGGGAAATGCTACCTGAAAGAAGAAACATTTTTTCCCTGGCCTCCTTGTCATTTGCAACACACCTCCTCATCCTATTGGCCAATGAAAGCTTTGGCTGGTTACTTTGGGGTTAGATTATTTTACCCCTCTCACAAAACCATGTTTCATGAGGCTGGGGTGTTTTACCCACCCTGCAATGGTGTGTAAAAGGAATCATGGTATAATTGGGTAGGATGTTTCCTTAAATTGTTGGTTGTATGAGCTGGTTAGTGCATGTACTTCCCACAAGCACTGGCAAGTTTATAGTGAAAGGTGATTATTTTATCTCCCCTTTGGGTTATAGGTGGGACTTCTCAAAGGAACACATCCTTCTAAAAGATATAGGGAAATGGCTTTGGTCTGTAGCAGTTTTCTTTTTGTCACATGGCCAGCCAGGAGTAAACTATTTTTATATTGCTTGACCTCAGGTATAGTTCAAATGAGATAACATAATAGAAGGGGTCTTTGGATCCTGCTCTCACTTACTCCACATTGAAAGCCTTTATAAATAATGAATAAAGTGGTCCTACTTTTTTCTTCTTCTTCTTCTTCTTCTTCTTCTTCTTCTTCTTGCATGCCTCCAAATCATTTTCAAATGCTGGCGATCCTAAGGTGAACCTATCATGGGATTTTCTGGGGCTGAGAGTGTGTGATGTGCCCAAAGTCACCCACTGAGTTTCCATGGCCAACTGGGGAATCAAACTCTGGTCTCCAGGGTCATACTCCAATGCTCTAATCACTACAATGTGCTGGCTCCTATTTACCTAACTCCTATGTTCCTTGCCCTTTCTTTGAGCAATTATTTGGGAACAATGATTTTTCCAAGATTTATAAATTTCAAGATTTTTCATGAGTAGAAGCTATGAAGTCAAGCAAAAGGATGTGTCACCAATGAATTTAGCAGAACATCCTCCCAGGTACCTAATGCCATGGGTTTACACTCATTGCCCAGGGCCAGAAGTGGTTCATGACATTCAAAAGTGATTTTAGTTTGATTTGGATATCTGCATTTTATGATGGCTTTTTAAACTAGTTTTTATATCTTCTTTTTTACACATAAAGAACAGAACAGCAGGCTGTTTGTCTATTGACACTGAGGACATGGCTACAGATTCCTCAAAAGTGTGACTATAGAAGTTGAAAAGTTCCGTACCTCAAAATTTATTGTTGCACCTCTGTGCCATAGAACTGCAGCCTTAATGCGATGGTGTCCCTGGTTTTTGTTTATGCTTTGGTTTTGAGAACACATGCTTGTATTTCATGGCCTTAAATGTTTGCTATGTTGATATTGCTAGATTAAAAAATGAGTGCAAAACAATATATTACAAATCATTACCCAGCAGTCATTTTATGAATTTTGCATTCATTCTGTGTCAAGAAAGCCATAAAAAAGCAGCTGTGTTCCCATTATTATACATTCACTGTTGATTTCAACAGCTCCATGTTACGTTCTGCATGTATGCTGAAATGATTTTTGCATATTTGATCCATTATTATTTTCCTTAAGGAATGTATAGAACCTTAAGAATTACAGCCAAATCCAAAGCTTGGAAAATATACTTTGAGTGATGACAATAACCACAACTCCCTAGCTAGCATGGCCTCTGGCTTTATCAACTAGGAACTGCAGTAAAAAAAAATTTTTTTCCAAATTTTTGGCCAAAATATACTAGCCAGAAAGTAGGCATTTTTAAAAATTATAGGTGGATATTGCATCACAAATCTGTAATCTAGAATATCTTCAGTGAATGATATTTCATTCCATAATGCCTTTGTATATTCTTTGTATTTTGTGGCATGATTTTTCCCCTACTTAAAGCTCCCCAGTTCCTTCTTTCCTTTGTATATATCCTACAAATGATTGGACTGCATTTTTAAATTCTCTTTCCAAGTTATTAAAATGTATAATTAGATCTTTATGTATTGCTCAGTATCACTTTTTAAAGATCTCACTCCCAGCTTGTAACATTAAGCTGTCAGCTATAAGAAGCAAGTCAAACCCGTACTAGAGGACAATTTCAGTCCACTCCACATTGCGCAGCTATTAATTTTGAAAACAGCTTTAAATGCTTACTAGTTAATTGTATGCAGTTTGTGAAAACTGCATTTACTGTTCGGCTTGTAATTTGCTCATTGTGATACATACCTTGTACCTCACCATAGCTTCATCAGAGTTAGAAGACAATGGGCTCTGATGAAGCTTTCATTCACAATTAATTTGTATGGTAAGCGGAGGGGTTGCTTTTGGCAGTATCCCTTTTAGAGTGTCATATCAGAATTTACTATTTCTCATCAACTCTACAAGAAGCTTTGCCCAGCTGGTTTTTATGAAAAGAAAATCTCCTCTCCAGATTCTTCCAAGGAAAACACAGAACAATTTTGCAAATAATACAGGGATTTGGAAGAAACAGAATGAAGTGAGGGGGTGGGAGGATAGCAGGTGCCTGGTGGTTGAGGTTTTGCCAAATATTCTCCCTCCCGCACACACCCATCAGAAATATTATTTACAGTAATTGTGCATCAAGCAATTTTTAAATGTCCCTAAAATAGTAGATGGGGGAGATCCTTTCTTATTCCATTATGATAATCATATAATCCAGAAAGTATCCTAAAGGCTGTAGAGACAAGTTTCCCTTTAGGGTTTAATGAGTGGAGGCAAGCAAACCACTCAATTCAAGGGACTGTTTATTTAGAAATACACAGTATCAGACAGAGTGCAAAATGGCAGTCCGACTAACATGGGGAATAAGTTAAACAAAACTTATATAGTTCTCCCTCCATATTTGCAGGTTTGACCTTCACAAATTTGATTATTTGCAAGGCATGGGCTTACTCCTCCCCTTTTCATCCTCCTATTCCCTTGCATTCTTCACCCCAGGCTTGTGAGGCTTCTGTTTAAAATGAATGTTTTCTTCCTTTTGGGTGAACAAAGCCCCCTCCCACTGCTGGAGGCATGCCCTCTATGCCATGTGGCTGCACATTCTTATATGTAATGGCTGCTTATTGTTCAAATGCTCTTTTTACTCCTATCCCTCCTTTCTCAAGTTGACCATCAAAAGTAGCTAGAACCACAGAATTCTGCTCTTCAGTGTCTGAAGGGAAACTACTGGTAAGCTTTTACCTTGACTTTTTTTCTTCTCTCTGGGAATGCTGGGGCCAGAGGCAAAGGAATGGGAGAGGGGAAGCTCCAGAGGGAAATGGGAAAGGGATCTCAGAGAGGGAGTTATTCATGGTTTTTCCACTCTTGCAAGGGTTTTCTGCCCCAAACCCTTGCAAATGTGGAGGGACTACTGTACAGTTGTAAAAACTGCACAGGAAGCTCAACCAATAAAGGGCTATGACAGTACTAAAAACTAGCCAACAATGTTGGTGGTGGTGGTGGTGTGTGCCTTCAAGTCATTTCCAACTTACAGTGAGCCTAAGGCAAACCTATCACAGGGTTTTCTGGGGCTGAGAATGTGTGACATGCCCAAGGTCACCCAGTGGGTTTCCATGGCCAAGTGGGGAATCGAACCCTGGTCTCCAGGGTCATAGTCCAACTGCTAAATATGCCAGATTTAACAGTAGTATGAATTGCAAGGAAAAAAATTGGTATGTGTAGTTTGGAACCAATAATGAGCCAGGACTAATTCCAAACTTCACATATCAAATTTGTTCCTTGCAATTCATGTGGATATACTAATTGCTACACTTATCAGCAGACTGCATCAACATATTTGAGGACATGGATTGAAATTCCCTGTACATGTTTAAGTTGCTTTTCCTTGTACAATTTTCTGCAGCTAAACAGACTTTATCTTCCATTCCAGACTTTGACCTTGTGGCTACTTTCTGATCTTTCCTCATCAAAGCTGTTTGTTTGTTTGTTTTTATTCATGGATGTCAACCTTGGGTTCATGCCAGTGTGGTGCAGTAAAAATAAGTGTTGGACTAAGACTCTACCAGACCAAGGTTCAAAATCCCACTCATGTTCTCTCAACCTCAGAGGAAGGCAATGGCAATGGCAACGGCAACCCCCAAACAAATCTTGCCAAGAAAATCCCATGATAGGTTTACCTTAGGGCCACCATAAGTCAGAAATGACTTGAAAGTGCACAGCCACAACAACAACCTCAGTTTTACCATACAGACATTTTTTTCACGTGTCTGAGAAAGAAGTGCCATAGATATGCTGGTCATTATTTCCAGTGGAGTTAGTTACTGCTAAGAATCCAGCAGGAGTGAGAAACAAATAACTTCATCTAAACAACTTTGCATCTGACTCCTAACTCCCTCTGTTCCTCTTGTCTGCATCTGTACCATTGTTGAGTCACTTCCTGCTAAAAGTTCCTTAACCAATATCTTCCCTCCGGACCACTAAAAATCTCTTATTGCTTGCTTGCCTAATTCTCCTGTTTAGTTCCACATGCATTGATACAACCCTGTTGCCAAGACTACAGCACCGGTAACTCTGCTTTTACCTTGTATGTATATGCTTTCTGTTTAGAGTCTCCAGACCATCATCTATCGCTTCTCCTTAGGAACCAGTACTCCACACATATTTTTCCTAAGGACTATATTTTTTCTATTTTTTTTTTTTAAATGATTGGATGATCTTCTAGTCAGGTAGTATGGCTGGAAGCACCATTTTCTGCTCTATTTAAGGCACCAAAATGTCTGGTGCTGGCCCTGTTGAAGTAAGGCTAGATGAAAGGGGGGAAACAGACCACATGTCAGAAGTGTGCAACCTATGCATCACATGTGACTCCCGAAAGTCATTTTTGGGGCACCCAGAACACTCTTCTCAAATCCCCCCCTTTCTTTAATATCCAAAAGGTACACTAGTACCTATAAAAGACACAACTCTCATTTAAAATACAGTGTGTCCCCACACCCTGTTTTTTTCTGTTTTTTGTTTTGTTTTGTTTTGTTTAGTGGGGGGCAGGTTTTCATTTTCAGATTAAAATAGTATTTTCCCTCCCAAACCAGAAGTGACCAGAAAGTTTCACTTGGAATCCTGCACCAAAAAAATTGATCCCACATTCTTGGAGCTTGCCCACTCCTAGGCTAAAGGAATAAAAGAGAAAAGGAAAAAACCTAACAGAAGATGGGTGAAGGAATTGTATTCAGAGGATAATTCTAAATAGCTTGTTGAACTAATGAAGAAGCTTGTTTTTAAAAATTGCCCTATCGCTGCTCATTTATGATAATTTGATGGCATTTTAACTGCCATGATTCCATCCTATGAAATCTTAGGGTTTGTCCTTTAGGAAGTAGGGTATTTAAATTTTCTGCTAGATAGTTCCAGCATTGCACTTCAGGAAAGATGCCTAGAGGTCTCTAGGAGAAAATTGCAACCTACAGATTTCAGGATTACCCGAGCAATTGAAGTAGTATCAAACTGTTATAACAAGGTAGTGTATGCAGTCTTTAGGTAACACCCAGTACACAGAACACATATTAGGGCAAGATGCAGCCTGTGGGTTTATATTTATAAATATTATGTACTTATTCTCTCCTTTGACAAACTAGCAGGTTAGAGTGGCTATCTTATCTTAGGCCCTTTCCGCACCTTACTTTTTTCCGGCGCTGGGGTGCGGGGATTGCATGAGCAGCCTCTGGCAAGAGGATCTCGTGTCCCCGCTGCTTCAGCTCTGCACGAGCTGCCTGCTCGTGTGAGAGCCCTGCCTCTTCCTTCTGCAGTGCAGCCTGGGAATTTCCCAGGCTGCAGTGGGGCAGGAAGCGCAACCATCACGTCTCCGGAGGCTTCACACACCAGGTAAGTGTGCATGGGGCCCAGGGGCAATGTGTGATTACGCACCATTTCCGGTCCCTGGAGCATCATGTGATGGTGAATATGTTGTGCAGATCGCTCCTCACAATCACAATCACGTGATGTTACAGGTGCCCTTTCGCATGGCAAATGTCATACAGAAAGGGCCTTAGATTTGCCAGCAATGCTATTCAATTAATTTAAAAGTTTCAAATATATGAATGTCCCTTGGCCCACAGAATGGGGGCTTACATTACTGTAGCATTCTTTAATTGTTCCTAAGCTTACTTTTGGACTCAGATTCCCTTTTAATTTTTCACACTCATGAAGAATATGGTAATTCGCCATGGTATACTGTTCTGCAGTGGAAAATCAATATTAGCCATTCACAGCATTCCTTTAGGGGATCCCGTTAATAGTTATTTATGATCCTTTGCTACTTCTGACACAGCAGTACTGATTTTCACTGAACATGCTTTTAATTAACTCCCAAATCAATAACACCCCCCAAAATAGACTTAGCAACAGTGGCAAGTGGCAAGATAATTTTCTTGTATTTAGAAAAAACTTACCAGTTAGAAGAATGCAAAGCAAAAAGCTGTTAAAACAGAGAGGTTTGTTTTGTTTTTGTTTCTTGGTTTCAGGGTTTAGATTTTTTTTTAAAGGAAAACGACTAGTAGGAACAGGTCTGGAAAGAAAATTAGTTCCCTTCTGAGTGATGGTATCATACAAAAATAAGCTTCTATGTTCACATCCTACCTTCCAACATTTCACAAAAGAAAACTGGGGCACATGTGGCCAAGCCACATCAGAGTGTGCTTAAGATGGAAAAAGTTCTCAAGGAGGAAAAACAGATAATTGCGGGAGGGGACAGCAGCAGTGTGCAGGCCTACAGCCACCCTTCTCTCCTCTCTGCCCTGCTAAGTTGAGTACAAAATACTTTTATATTTTGAATTCAGTTTGTAGCAATTGAAGTTAGCTGTGGAAAAGGGGGGGAAATGGGAGGAGGAAAGAGAAACTGGAACATTTCAAAAGCAGCTGAGAAAGTGGGATGGCAGATGATTCATTGGTGTCTTCCTTGCCAAATCAGGACAACTAGAGGGCATGGGACATCCCTTCCTAAATCAATACCTGTAGAAACAGCCCTTGTTTAATCCCAGAGGCTGATTGAAAGCCCTCGGGAAATTGTATAAGTACTGTTCTATTCAGTATGATTCCTAAGACCTAGCCCCAGTCTACAAGGTGAGGGCGAAAAATCTCACACACAAGCTACATCTTCAAAATTGCACATACACAACCAGTGTAGCACAATCAGTCCAGAATTCTATATACTAAGCAGATCTGATGCAGGATCTAGCATATAAGGTGAATATGAAAAATATCACTTTGCCTCTGGGTTTTCCAGAATCACAGATGGTATCAATAACTAACAGTGTTGAAAGAGAGTGGATTCACACCCCAGTTACATCCAGATTGCATCAGGTCTTGGAACCCATATGAATCTGCTTTAAAATGAGGAAAGAATACTTTGCTGATATGTTTCTGTGCCCATTTCATGTGGTGGACCAGGTGATTAAGGAGCCTGAATATTTCAGGAGCTGGAATCAAGGGTGCTTTCATACTGCACAAATATAGTACTTAAACTTCACTTTAACTGCCATGGTAACTATATAACTGCCTGTTATATATTATCCCTGGCGTGACATTGTCCAAGAACAATAAAGTTCCTTTTTTTTCCCCTTTAAAAACATTTTTTTCAGCTTGTGGTTTTTACCTATTGGAAGTAAAGTTGATTCCTGGATAAAACAAGATTCTGTATAGAATCAAGCTTTTTTTTTTGTTCCTTGCTTTGTTGAGTGTGCTATTGCTAAGGTCTTTACGTGGACAGTCTTCAGCAACAGTCTTCACTGTCATCATTCATCTTCATCATTATCATCCTTCTTTAATTCATATGCCATTGTTCCAAAATAGCTCACAGGAACAGCACAGCAAAACAAAAAATGCTTTACTGCTACAACTTTGCAATAATACACAATGGTGGATGGGGTTTCCAAGGTCAATGGGACAGTGAATCCTTGGAATTCAGGGTTCAAGACTGAGGCTTGAGGGATAGCTCCTTTACAGTTTCAACTGAAATGCAGCATGAATTCACTGCTCCACTGATGTTGGAGCCACTGTTCTCATAACATTAGTACTGATATTAAAGTATTCTTGATTGTAGGCAATATGATGGGGCAGTTTCTAAAGTGTCCAGAACAGGCAAGTGTGGGTGATGTTTAGCCACTTCTCCTGTAGTCTTGATGTTCCTGCTACTTTTAGAAAGCTAACTATGGAAATTTACCACCTGTGGGGTTTCCATATGAAGGTTCTGCCCTTTATCCCACTGCTTTAGTAACTGATTGTGGAGGTTTCCCAATCCTTACACCAACTGAGGGGTTTACACTTGAGCTATCCCATCAATGCTAACAACTGTGAGGACTCCTTCTCAAGCAGACCCACCTCTGCAGCTCCCAATGTGAGGTTTCTACCCTTTCACCTGCCAAATGTGAAAACTTCCATGGTGCTTTCTACAATTACCAGAAGTGAGGGCTTTCTCTCATCCCCATGTCTGCCACAATGTAAGGACTTCTACCTGTCCCTCCAGCATGACACAGACTTTGGGGACCATCTAAATGCTCCCAAGATACACGTGACAATTTATGCAACTTATATCCTCAATGGATACCACCCCTTCATATTCAATACTACCAACACAGATACCTTGTCTGAATGCAGACTTTCATACAGGCAGTGTTTCTGGAGGTCAAAAGTGTATAAAAAGTAAAAAAAAAAATCTTTACAAAAGTTAAACATATCAAAGCAGAAGAAATATTTATTACATTTAAAACACCACAGTCTCTCTCATACATTCATCTCAAGCCAACTCAGACCCTTTGTTGCTGCTGCTGCTGCTGCTGCTGTTATTGTGTGCCTTCAAGTCATTTCCAACTTACGGTGACCCTAAGACAAACCTATCATGGGACTTTCTTGGCAAGATTTGTTCAGAGAGGGTTTGCCTTACCAGCCACACAGTTCAATCTCCTTCTCTCACACCAGCCCTAGTCTGAATCAAACACCTCTCAAACTCTTTTCTCAAACTCTAGGCTAACTCTCCACTCAACCTGTCACTCACCAGTCTTATGAAAATCTCTCCAAACATTCCAGCAATCAGCATTCACTTCTACTCCCCATTCTTTCCTGTCTCCCAAAAGCTCCTTACCTCATATTCTAGTATACAATCAATATCAAACAGCATTTCCAAATACTAACCCATGATATCACATCACTTGGTTTCTCAAGTGAGTGGTATGATATCATGGGTTAGTGTGCCAGTTTATCCCTCCAGGGTAACACAGCAGTCTTATGGCAGCTCCATCCATCTGGGGTGCATTCACATTTTTAAAAAGTAGATGATTATTTATTTTTTTAAAGTGGACATTGGACAACCTTTTAAGAGCAAGCTGCTTACACATGACATGACACAGTCAGGCTGTCATTACTTTTACTTATAAATGGGAATTCTGGCACGTAATGAAGGACATCATGATTCAGTTGATGAATCACTCAGTACTGAACCTGAAGTCCACCAATCATTTGGAATTGGATTTCATCTAATATTTAGGCATTATTGTTGCAAGAAAGCACCACCATCTGACATGCAGAGCTGTAAATGGGATCCAAGCATTAAAGAGTATGAAAATGAATTTCATAAAATAGTAACTAAATATAATATGCACATACCATGACTCTGTTCTATTGCATCAGTACAGATTAAAATCAAAATTCAGCAGAGGACAGGAGAATGGTTGTAATGACTGGCAATGTCTATTAATTCATGTGGACATAAGGATGAATGTGGAGGAAGGGAGGGGAATACAACTGGGAAGTGAAAGATGCCCAAGATTTGGGGCAATTATATGAATGACCTTATTGTGGTCTATCTGTCAAAAATACATTGAACAAATTAACTATACCTTTGACACATGCTGAGGGGGATTTCATTTGGTCAAGTCAACCTGATCACGATTTCTAAATTATTCTGCAAATTGGAACTGTTATCCACTGGATTATATTTTTCCCAAACTTCATAATGCATTTCAATTTTTCTGTGTTTTTGACTGACGCAGGAATTGGAAAAATGCAGTATTAACTAGCTAAATTTCTGGGGGGTTTACAGTCTAGTAATTGAAACTAGATGAGAATTTATGATCTCCACAGTGTCAGCCATGATGATCAGCTAAATAAGTTAAATTGTGAATATCTGAAATAAGCAACACATTTAAAGTTTTTCTGTAATAACAAACATAGTCTTCCTAACTCTGACAAATCTTCACCATACACTAGCTAGCTGTTATCTTTCCAATAGGTGGCTCTTTCACAGACATGTTACATGTCATTTTAAAAGGACTTCTCCATAGGAGACCCTTGTACAATCTTTGGTAAATGGAGTCTTTCAGTTATGAATATTAATTTACATTCCAATGGAGAACATCTGGTTTGTATCAGAAATAATAATTATCTCCTTCTGACACATTTATGAGTTTTCCTCTTCATTAATTTTTATCTACAAAGTATTCATTGTTATGGTAGGGTGGTTTTAGAACAAACACCTGGTTTTTACAACTCGTATTGGAACCTTTCAAGGTTCAATCTGATAACTACTTACGTTTAACTAGGGAAGTGACTGAAGTATTTATCAATTTTCATATGATGTTGTCAATGTTCTTGTTGTTAGAGATGTGTCTTTTGCTTTATAGAAGTTTTCTTTTTAAGGTTACAACCTCCCCATTTCCCCCTTTTTCTGACACTACATACTCTGATGCTACCTGTTAGTGTACCGGAGAAATGTGTTTGGGCAATATTCTATAATTCTATAGAGCAGCAAGTTGATGTAAATCTTATATTGGTTTCCTGTTCTTCTTTTCTTATTTCATAGAATCATAGAGTTCTAGTCCAACCCCACCATGTTGTAAGGTTAATTAATACACCATGATGCCTTTGTAGAACAAATGACTAAACATTCAAAAAAAGAAGAGATATAGTAGTTATGGCAGACCTCAATCACCATGATATTTGTTGTAAGTCAAACTCTGCCAAGAACGTAAGGACCAACAAATTCCTCTCTTGTGTTGCAGACAATTTCATGGTCCAGAAGGTTGAGGAGGCAAGCAAACAGGATCAATTATTTTGAATTGGAATCTAACCAACAGTGATGAACTGATCAACAAGGTGAAAGTATTAGAATCCTTGAGTGGGAGCATCTACATTCTACTAGGATTTGTTTTGCAAAGGAAAGTAGAAGCCAGACATCAGTAGAAATGTACTCTAGGCTTTTTAAAAAGCTGATTTCAGTAAAGTGAGAGAAATACTGAATGAGATCCCATGGTCAGAAATGCTTCCAGGAAAAGGAGTTCACACAATGCATGGGAATTTCTAAAAGGGTGAGATATTGAAAAAACAATTGCAAACAATTCCAGTGAGGAACTTATACTCAAAAGAGATGTCCGTATTCAAGTTTCTTTGTGATCCTCATTCTGGATCAAAATTTGAATCTCTTTGTGACCCTCATTCTACATTTCTCTTCCCAGAGAAATGTTGAAATATATTTCTTTCATTCTTCTTTCTCAGATGGTATGGAAACTGCTGCTATTAATCATTAATGGTATGTGTAGTCCAATCCTATCAATATTTACACACAAGTAAAACCCTCTCCATTCAATGGGCTTACTCCCAAGTAATATATATCAGACAGTCAGGCTTAGTCTACTTCACATAAATCAATGATACATGAAACACATACATTTCTTCTGTAAACAAAACACAAAAATATGTGTTGGCTCACAATGCACACAAAATAGAATAAAGTTATTAAGCAACCTCAGCTTTTGATAATTCATAGTGCCATGTCAGAAAATATGATGAGTGTAATCTTTATAAAATCTGTTCTGAACAAAAGCCCCAGGTCATTTTGGCATTGTATAGATCTTGAAAAACGATATATGTCTATAAAGTAATAAATATATTGTACTCCTTTAACACAACAAGATGTGAATCTGTTGGTTAGATACAACTAGAGTAGACTGTTGATTCATTGTTGTTTGATGGGTCAACACATAGGTAAATCCCGTGGTTTCAATGGGTCTGTTATAGTCATAACTAACAATAGGTTTAGGCCCAGGTATGTTTCATGCCCTATAATGATATGGTAGATATGTAGAATTATTGACTGCCAACCAACCATAGCTTCTCCCCACTTCCAACTTGAATGGTCTCCGGGGTCAAAAACTGCTTCTGAGTGCTTAGATGGTAACAGTATCTAGGATGCCCTTTGACTAGCTGTATTTAGTAAACCAGTACTCCTTCTTGGAGAAAATTTAATTTGTCATCATCATCATCTATCACTTTAAAGCTTCCAAACCAGATAACCACAAGTCATTTTATATAAGGATGTCCTTAGTATCTGGAAACTTCAGTTGTTCCAGAATGCTAACAGCAGGACTCTGATTGGGACTAGGAAGATGGAAACCCTGTTACTTTAAGTTTGTATAATTTGCCCTGGTTACTTACTTTTCCTTCATTCTTACCTTTAAAGTCTCATCTGAGGTTGGAAACAGGTAGCATGCTGAACCTAGGCCCTTTTCGCACGGCGTTTCTTAAGCAAAAGGTCCTCTTGAGCATCGCGTAAATGTGAGGAGTGGTCTGCATGACACACTCACATTTACACGATGCTCAAGAGTGTGATGCAAACCGCTAATGGATTTTCTTATTTTCGGCTTCAAGCCGAAAATGCCGCATGGTCGCACAACACTCAAGGGTGTGCAGTGCACTTACCTGCTGTGCGCAGCCTCCTGAGCCGCACGGGTCATGCTTCCTGCCTCAGTGCTAGCCTTCAACTCCCAGGCTGCACTGCAGTAGGAAGGAGTGGGGTGCGGGCGGAGCACTCGCATGACCAGCAAGCAGCTGCGGCGCCGAAGCAGCAGGGACATGATAGCTTCTCTCAAGAGGCTGCTCGCGCGATCCCTGTGCTTCAGCACCGAGAACAGGTAAGTTGCAGAAAGAGTCTTAGCCAGCAGTCTGTTTAAATATTTGAAGGGATGCTGTATGGAGGATGGAGCAAGACTGTTTTCTGCTGTACCAGAGACTAGGACACAGAGCAATGGCTTCAAAGTTCAGGAAAAGATATTCCATCTAAATATTATCAATTCAAATGATAGAAAAAGAGATTTCATCATCTATTTTGACATCAGGAAGAACTTCCTTATGGTAAGAGCTGTTTGACAGTGGAATGTGCTGCTTCAGAGTGTGGTGGTGTCTCTTTCTTTTGAGGTTTTTTAACAGAGGCTGGATGGCCATCTGTGTATTCCTGTGATGGCATATTCCTGCATAGCAGGGTGTTGGACTCAGTGGCCCCTATGGTCTCTTCCAGCTCTATGATTCTATAATCCTGAAATTGTGGGACAAACTAATAGGACTCAATTTTTAGACTTTTCTGTTCCTTCTGCAATCCTCTAATTTTTATACCAAGCCTCATGGAAAAACCTTTGCAGAACATGAAAGCTTGCACACTTTTGATTGGTCCTAACAGAGGTATAGCTCAAATGTAGGTTTTTGTTTTATATGTATATGAGTACTAAGCAGCTTGCTGTTTCACTGTGTAGCAAGAAGAAGGAAATAGGAAAATCATAGCTTCCCCCATTTCTTTCCCAAAATCTCAGGGTTGCAGGGAGAACATCCATGTGTGGAGGAAGCTCTCCTGTTCAGCAATAGAACTGAGGATCAAGGGCCCTGAGCTGACCTGCTTCCGTCTCTGTGTATTAATAGAATATATTTAGATCACAACTGCACAGTCCTATGCCTTGTGAAGAAATGACTACGAAGCTATAGCTGTATCTCAGCACAAATGTTCTGAGCCCCAGGACTTTTCATTCATTCCACCAGACAAGAATTGACTCTCAGAAAATAGCAAAAGTAGCTATCAGCAAAGACAGCTGATGACATGTTACTGTTTGGCTTCAATGCATCCAGTACCTCCTCACACAACACACTGTTAAACTGTGGAATTCACCACCTCTGTGTGTAGCAGTGGTTGCCAACTTAGCTTTAAAAAAGGAGACCATTATGACTCTGTTTATCATTGGCTATTAATGTCATTGGATCAGTTGCTGTCACGTCCTTCTGGTGGGCTTCCCATAGGCAACTATGTGAACAAAGATGACTTCTTGTCTAATCCAACATGGCTCTTATATACGACCTTGCTAAAACAATGGCCAGTATTCTACATGAGCTATTCACACTTAACTAAGTAACTTCTCTTGAGTCAACATGTTCACTCCCCCCCAAAAAAAACCTGTTGGAAACATCATTCATCCATGCTTCAATATTCACCAGACTGGACTTTTTCTTCCCATGCAGCTGATACCTAAGCCCTTTTCACATGGCATTTGCCATACGAAAGGGCCCCAGAGTGTCATGTGACTGCAAGGAGCAGTCCACACGACGCACTCACAATCGCGTGATGCTCCAGAGGCTGGCAGGCACCGATTGCGCACTATTTCATTTTCAGCTTTGAGCTGAAAATGGTGTGCGATCATGCCGTGCATGTGGAGCTCCGGAGCCGTGGCGCTCACACTTCCTGTCCCAGCGCAGCCTGGGAAAATCCCAGGCTGCACTGTGGAAGGAAGAGGAGGGGCTCTCACGCTACCTGCTTGCAAGCAGGTAGCAGCTGCGAAGCTGAAGCAATGGGGATGCGAGAACCTCTTGCAAGAGGTTGCTCACGCAATCCCCGCACACCAGCTCCACAAAAAAGGTGAGTTGTGGAAAGGGCCCTAGTAAAGTAGGCCAGGAGGGGAGTTACAATTATTGCAATCATGTCAAGTCAACCTACTAAGTAGCAACTGTGGATACAGATCAGTTATTTAAATTTACAATCACAGTACCAACTGCCCTCAAAGTGTTTTTTCCTGAATCCAGAACTGTTCTATATTCACAATTGCTAAATACCCTAAAGGCACGAGATCCTATCTGATCTTGGAAGCTACATAGAGTCAACCCTGGTTAGTACTTGGATGGGAGACTGCTGATGAACACCAGGCACTATATATATTGCAGAGGATGGAACTGGTGAAACCACCTCCAAGAACTGCCTGAATGAGAAAACTCTATGAAATTTATGGGGTCACCATAAGCCAACAGGTGCTTGAAGGCACACCTGTGTACACACAAACATGGTCATGACTGTGACCTTATTGTTATGATCATAACCGCTCCACCTCCATCTACTTTACCCAGCATGGAGAGAAGGATGCCCATTCTACCAGGGAATGGAACATGGGTTTGGGGAAGTCAAGCCAGGAGAAGTTCCTTAGATAAGTATATTCAGCTAAGCAGTTGATGCAGAATACTGGCCAATATAACTGTATTTGTATGCTACCCTAGTGTCTGCAAGAATGAAGGCTAGGTAAAAATGTTTTAGTAAATACATAAGAAAATATTAGCCAACCTCCCTTCCTATATTTGCAGTAACAAGGAGGAGATAGAGGGAAGCGTTCATCACCCTACTCATTAGTAATATGCTTTAAAACAGGGAAAGAGAAGAGACTGCCAAACTGCTGATAGCACCTATCCTTTTCATTTGGATCTCAGGCAAAAATTGCCCACAGCTGATCCTCATTGATTCTGATTAACCTGGAATCCTGGCCAAGCTTTACGCTTTAAGAATGCAACCAAGCACCTTGTTCCAAAGTGTAAAATAAAGCTAAATGGCTTTTTGAAAGCATACGATACGGATGATCTGTACAATTGACCATAAACAATGTAGCTTTGAACAACTCACTGCATTGTTCTAATACAAACAGCAGATCCATGTCCTGATAGCAGAATGATCTTTCACTGAATGCAAATGGAGTGTGTAGCACCTCTCCCAGACATTGTAAATTAGAGTTCAATTAGAATGATAAGATTGGACAGTTGAACACTTCAGCGTCAATCATTGCTACAGTCAAGGCTGCCCATGCATTCATAAACCAGTCCCCCAGTGTCTGCATCATATTTGCAATCTTGCCTAAAATTATTAGAAAACTCCAGCCTCCAAACAGCATGCCTTTTCAACTGGCTCCTCTGCCTAATTTATTGGTAGGTCCCTCCATCCCCCGTCCCCTCACCCCCCCCCAAAAAAATACTGAGACAAAAATTCTAGAAAATGACCTACTTCTAAATGCTGTATATAATTACTGCTTTTCATTTTTAAGCATAGATGGGTCAAACTGGCTTTCTTTCATTTCTGGAAAAATCTTTTTTGGATTGGTCAACTTCATAGCTTTGTCTAAAGGTAGAGATGAAATAGATATCAGTACAGATAGATCTAGATAGATAAAAAATGAAATGAATTTAGAATCTGTAAACTTTAAAAGGATATAAAGTTATTGAGCCAACATGGTATAGTGGTTTGTCCCATGGAACCAGGGTTTGAATCCCTGCTTGGCCACGGAGACCCATGGGGTGACCTTGGGTATATCACACACTCTCAGACCCAGAAAATCCTGTGATAGTTTCAACAAAAACAAAGTGATTGAATGATAACACTGAATTACCAACTTGAGGGTGGGATTTACACTTGCAGTATCCTGGTGGAATTCTGAGAGGTTTGTACGGCAAAGTCACACAATGAACAGCTTTTGAATCTTGTTTAGGTTATAAAAGCAGCTTTCTTTGTGACATCTAAGACACCTGCATCAAATAGACTTAGTTTATCAGTTCTTTGGATGTGAAATGAGGCTCAAGTTTCAAAGAATTATGATTTTTGTGAACCAAAACTCTATTTGGCTGCTATATGTTGTACATGTGTAGTATAACCAGTTTTTGCCCTACACCGTCACTTCCATCACTCCTGGTGTTGGTTTGTTCATTTTATATCCCATCTTTCTCCCAGCATGGGACCCAATATGGATTATATTATAGATGAAAAATAAAACGCAGCTGAAAACTAGAAATGTGAAAAAAATAAATAGTCTCATTAAAAACAATGTTTTAAAATGCATTTAAAACATCGTGCAGAAGATTAAAAAAAAAAAAGCACAGCACACCCCATTAAAAGACCTTTCTGCCACAACCATTTAGCAGCCAAAGACCAAAGATAATGGCTTTGCCTGTCAGGAAAAGACAGCAGAGAAGGGGTCATCTGAGCCTCTCATGGGAGGAAACCACACCCTGGAAACAACAGAGAAGGCCTGTCCTTCATGTCCTCATCAAACGTGGTTGTGACAGTGGTGGGACCAACTGAAAGCCCTCCCTGAAAATCTCAAAACTTGGGCAGAATCTTATAGAAAGATACAGTCTTTCAGGTAGTCTGGCCCCAAGTCATATGAGGTTTTATAGATCATAACCACCATTTTAAATTCTGCAAAGAAATGGACCAGCCGCCAGTGACGCTGTTGCCACAAGGGAGTTATGTGTTTCCTGTAAGCAGCCCTGGTCAACCGTCTGAATGCAGCTTTGTGGACCTCCTGGGTTTCCAACAGAGGCCCCACACAGAGCATGTTACAGTAATCCAAAGGGGTTGTAGTCAACGTATGTATGATCATCGACAAGGAAGGTCTGAAAAGCAGCTGTAACAATGAACACATTTTCAGAGCTCTCTGCAATTCGAAGCTCTGCCTTAGTGAATTTCCTGAATACATTAGAATCTTATATTCACATTTATTCCAACATGGCTGCTACTGCTTTTCAGACTTTTCCCAGAAAAGTGAGAGGGGAGGCATAGGTGGAGCACATGCCCTTAGCCCCTTCTACACGCAAGAAATAACACCAGAAGAGAACTTGAGTGTATGGACTTTGTCCTTCAAATTGCTAACAGAATCAACACATTTGGAAGTGAAATCATTACAGAATTTCAAATCTTAAAAGAGTTTATGCAACCCTCTATAAAAGTTCCATGCACATATTATTTTTTTCTATTCCTTTACTTCCAAGGAAGGAGGGGGAGAGAAAGAGAGTATTTTATGGGAGTGGTGTTGTAAATTAGAAGTTGTTACTGAGAGTACAGTATAACCTGTTTCTATATGTCAGAAGCATGACTTTAATACTACCACAAATTTCATTCAAATGAGTCCAAGATTTTTACCTCAAGGATAATATTCATATTCTTCCATGAACTGAATATCCATGAACTGAATAGCCAGCCACACTATTTGGCAGAATAAGGCATGAAAAGGGAAGCAGAGGTAGACCTTTGGCAATTCCCTTCTCCTGGAAGACAAAGCTGTGTTTTTCAGTATCCTCCCTAGAAGGACCTTAAGGTGTGGTAGAAAATACTGTACCATTGCCAGCATCAAATGAGATTCAATTGCTGAGCTTTTGTAGGTAGATTGAAGTGCCTTATTGATCTTAACCTGGAGCTGCAAAATGCCCTGGGCTGATGCATTCTTTTAACAGACACCACTTTCTTAATGAAACTGTTGTTATTACTTTAAAACCTCAGTGTTAACAGTGAAATCTAACCCCATGCAAATAAGTATATTGCCCACATAATGTTGCAGTCTTTAAAATCTGCCGATCTAGCTTTCTAAACAACAAAACCATGTTGGATAAAGAAATGGAAGGGAGGGAATAGTATTGTTCCTTTGACCTCACCCCGAGCTCCCTATAGCTGCCTAATAGTTAAATACAGCTTACACATACACAAATGTCTAGATGTAGTCTAGTGATTGAGAAAGCAACATCCTCCATTTCACAGAAAGGCTATACACGCACAACTTGTGCCGTAAGCTTTTTTGTTCTGACTTTCAAAAGCACAAATGGTTCATGACTCATAGCCACTGTGTGCAAACTTCTTTTCATTCTAGCCTGCCATGCATGTGCTACAGGAATCTTGTTTGGGAGACAACCCAGACTTTCTGGGGCCAGATTGCACAAAGGAGTAAGCCAGATCAATGGATCCATAAATAACTCCAGAAGATCTTGGGAGATCTTACTGAAGGGCTGGGTTTTTGTGTGTTTTTTTGTTTTTTTACTGGTGGGGAATTCTGTTCCATAATTACAGGAAGTAGGATTACTTCTCAGCCCCAGAGAACACTGATGTTTAAGGACACAGGCTTGGCTGTTGACCACAGAAAAGAATGCCTGTTTAAAGAAAAAGACTCATTGTGACATCTTGGGCCATTTCTGCACTACACTGTTATGGTGCTATTATTCCATATTCAACATCCTATGGAATGCTGGAGTTTATAGTTACTGAGGCCAAAGAGCAATCTGGCTAAATGCCCCTCCCTAAACTGCAAACCCCAGGATTCCATAGGATGTTGAAAGTGGAATGAGAGCAATATAACAGTGTAATGCAGAAATGACCTTTGTGAGCGTAACCCTCCTTAAGAGTAGGCATAACCCTCCTTAAGAGTAGAATTTCTCCAAAAACACTTGACTCCTTAATAGACCTCTGGGTGGTCAGGCAGGGAAATCACAGGCAGGGAAGAACACTGGAATAATGTCTGTGTACATGCTCTAAAGTAATGGTTCGCAAAGCTGGGTCTCCAGATGTTGGAGTAATACTGTCTATATATCTTGTTGACCATTGGCTATGCTGGCTGGAGCTTCTGAAGAGCTGAAATCCAACAACTTCTGTGAATCCAAGAGTCGTCAATATATAAGGAGGCTCACCAGAGGGCATTGCAAGAAGCCCCCTCAAACCTGGAACTGTTCCCATTCTTTACCTGTGTGATTTTGTTGCAGTCACCTGAGCTTAGAAAACTCCACACACACACACACACACCTTGAACTACAGCTCCTGGAATCTTTCAACCAGCATGGTCATAGAAACCTGTAGTCCAAAAAGAAATTACTTTCCAGGTTCTGATGTTCTACTTTTCTCAGCAGGTGTTTGTTCAAAAGATACCATATGAGTGTTTCTTACTGCATATAAAACAGAAAAGCTCAATTTAAAAAATTTAAAAAGTCTTATGAATCAGAAAAGGCAGAGATTAAAGAGAACCTTAAGCTGTAAACAGCTAAGCCTTGTTGCAATTACAAAAAGAAACGATCTATAAAGAGGTTACATAAACATACCGCACTGCACTTTTAAAGTTTCATTTTATTGTCAGTCTCTACGGCTGCTAACCAGACATGCTTGGAATCCTCATGTAGCTCTTCATACCTTGATATGAGATTGTGTTTTATATGAAAACTTAAAATTCTAAGTAAATACTAACTTTTTTTTAGGAATAGTAAAACTTGCACCACTGTAATTGGCACCCTTAGTTACACAATCTGTCTGCTTTCAAAGAGGATTGTCTTCTATCCATTTCATATGCCCAAGAGGCTCATAGATTTACTGTGTTTATAAGTGTTCAATAAATGTAAACAAAAACCAGTTTGGATGTAACAAAAATAAATTATTAGAAGACTCATAAACTAAAGCCCTTTATCTTTATGCTGTATATGTGTCGGTGTGAAAGATACAGCTTTATATTGTCAACAAAGAAACAGCTATATTGCTTTTTACTCTCACTGTGCTTGACCATAAATATTCTTATTTTTATTTTGAGAGCTGTTACATCAGGGAATTCATTATATATCATTATGAGCACCATGTTTGAATGTGGACCAGGGAATTCTGAGTTTTAATTCATAGTTACATTTAAATTGATTGATGGATAAATATATAATATATACACAAAGGCATATAAGTGTGTATATGGCACTGTATTTAGAAGTAACGAACAAACATCTCCATGATTCCCAAGAGTTTCCAATCTAAATGAATTTTATTCATTTATTTACTTATTCGCTTACACTGTCTTATATACTGCTGTCTTCCCTTCAGCTACTTCTGCTTGCATACGATAAAAGACAAAAAACAAACAAAACCAAAAACCTAATTATTATTTTTTTACAAAAAATCTACATACAAATGCAATTCAAAAAATGACAGGAACGTCATTAACATATGTGTGTATGTTTCCATGTGTGTTTTTAGATATAATGCCACTGCATGATTTGGCGTGAATCTGAAAAATGAAAAGTTTTATATAAAATATGTGCATGCGGTTTTGGTGATTTAATGTCTTGACTTGTTTTCACTAACACCTGATGAATCTACTTTTACTCCCTCTTGCACAGAAAAAGCCATTTGGAAACTGAGAAAAACAAGGTGAAAGTTACAAGGACAAAGAGGGTTTGGAAAGCACCTAAAATGATGCTTCCTTCAAGACTGGCAAACTCAAGACAGACAGCATTGGTCTAGGATACTAATCACATAGTAAGGTTGACCCAAGAAATCTTACTGTTTGAGGGAAAGGTGTGCCCCTCCATATACAAGATACAGAAGCCCACTGGACTGTCAAATAAGGGCCTTTCCACACTATGGAACTATTGCATTATGATTCCATTTTAACTAGCATAGCTGCCTCCTATGGAATCCTGGGATTTGTAGTCTTGAAAGGTACTGGAGCTCTCTGGCTTAGAACTCTAAATATCCCTCCCTAAACTGCAAATCCCATGATTCCATAGAACATAACCACCACAGTTAAAGCCAAATCAGAGTGCAATGCCCCCTAAATCTTACTTCGGTGCAGGCCTCCACAACATTGTAGTAGCAGTTTTAGTGAAGGGGTTCACAATGGGCCATGTGGCATACGTGGCTGATCTGTTTGCGCACAAAGAACAGTCAGAGGCTCTTATCACTTTCCCCCCACACCTGCTTCTTGAGGCCATTGTTTCACTCTGTCTAGCAACCAGCTCTACTATATTGAACAACCTTCTATCAACCAATCATGAGGAACCAAAGAACTAAATCTCTTTTGGTATAAAAATCTGTTGCAAGAATCAAGAAGATAAAAGGAAGAAGAATTATTCCAGATCAAAAAAGTTTCCATCTTCTCAAACCCTCTTTAATCGTGGCCTTGGTAACTGAGGAACTGAAAATCTCTTGTTACTACAAAAGCCTGTAGGTCAGATATCTGGAAAATTTGCATCTAAGGGTAGCTGTCTAGGTGATTTTTGCATTTGATCAGCCAAGAGGCCTTGCTAATGCACATATTAAAAAGGGAATCTTCTCAGAGAGAGTTTCGAACCCTGGGAAACTGACTTTTGGTAAGCAGATTCATTGCTTTCACACATCAACACTAACTAATACTGTCAAGATCTTAAAACCTGTATCACCTTATGCACCCCTTTGAAAATTTACGGTAAAGATCATATTAGCCTCTTTCTGGATCCTATTACATTCTATTCCACTCCCACAACTGTTTCAATACATTTTTTATGTTATTTCCCTTTTGTATCTTTTAATAATTTTTAATAAAAAAGATAAAACATAAAAAAGGAATCCGTTTTATGCCTGAGGCCTTAATAACACTCCATACCACCTCTGAATAAGTGGATTTATATATCCCTGAAAGCTCATGCAAAAATATAAACCAGCTAGTCTTAAAGGTACTGCCCTATTTCTATTTTTTCCCTTCCCCTCTCTTCTTCCTATTTATGCTACAAGAGACTCACATGGCTACTTCTTTGAAAACTGCCTCTATTCAGTTCTTATACTGAGAAAAAACACTTAGGAACAGATTATGGTCAGGGATACTCTGGAGAGCATCCTGTTGGTCCGTCTCGAATAGAATAGGCCTGTTCAATCAATTGTTGAATGGTGGGTAAGCAAATCCCATTGATTGAATAGGTTTACTCTAGTCAGGACTAACAAGAGTATTTAGGCTTGTGTGTGTGTGTAAACATAGGCCCTTTCTGCACGAGGGAATTAGAATGTGCCAGTGTGTCCTATCAAGGAGGTCATCTGCACCTTGGAGCAGACTAGGTCTGGACTATTCACCATAGTTCCACACCTCAGTCCACTCCAAAACGCCCCGAAGTGGTCCTCCAGCGCACTTTTTGAAGAACGGAAGAAAGCCAGTCTTTTATTTTTCAGAGTGCGCCATTGCATTCCTGCTTGCTTGTGCAGATGCGCAGGTTCGCACCAATGTGAGCCTGTGATCTGCAGAGGGTGGGCTGTAGGAGTGGTAAGCTTCAGCAGTTGGTCCAGACCCAGAAACAACCAGAAGCCACCATTTTGTCAGCTGGAGCAGTGTGGATCTAAGACCTCGCACTGCTCCGATTCACCCTGGACCAAACGGAGGAGCCCTGCAGAAGGGCTTAAGAGAGAGTCCGCTTTACTGTGGACCCAGAAGAAGCGGTAACAAACGGCACAGAGCGATTCCCTCACCTTGTGCAGAAATGGCCATAGATAGATAGATAGATAGATAGATAGATAGATAGATAGATAGACAGACAGACGTAGATATTAGGATTCTATTTTTTAAAAAAACAAACCAAAGAAGATATGGCAAGCCAAGAGTGGGCCTTTCCCAAAAATATGTAAGTCTAAAGCTAAACTAGCCTAGGGGATTACTACTAATTGAAAATGAGTTTATGTGTAATAGGGACAGTTGTACTTGAAAATGAAAGTGATATACAGTTTTGAAATAGGGTCTGTTTGGTTTGATGGACAGATTGAAAAACAGAAAAAAGATCCTGCATGATTTCTCAGAGCAACAATATGGCAAGAGAGATATTTTTTAAAAGAAAAATTAAAAATTTATTTTCTTTTCTAAAAAAAAGTGGAACAAGAATTCTTTTTAACATTAGAATTGCTTTGATGGCTGAGAGTTTGTTTGTTTTTTCCTGTTGTTTGCAAATCTTTAAAAACTTACTTTGGGGACTACAGCTCTCAGAATTTCCTCGCCAGTGGCCAGGCTGGCTGGGCATTACAAGCAGTTTTTGAAGATATGGACAAAGTTTTGTTTTTTTTTACTTCTGCATATTGTTTTGCTACCTTCTCTAACTTCCCATGATCAGAAAAGCCCTTTAAAAGAAATAAACACACACAATGATATCTGAGCATCTGCCTCTCGTACTCATGCACCTGTCACGCTTTGTCAAAGAATTTTGCGCAGAATTTAAATGCAGTCATAATCAATTTATCCTATTAAAGCTTCCAGAGTTTGAACTGTTGGTGCTTCTAAAATTGACCAGGATAATAACAGTGCCCTATGGGCTAGTTATGTGACTGAAGAGGCTTATCTTTTCAAGATGTGTAGAAAGGCAGCCGTGCTTTTTTAGATTGATGATTGCGTGCGATGGAGAAATAACAGCAGCTCTTTTTTCCCAAGACTTCTTTTCTTTTTGCAACTGATGTGTTTATTTTACAAATGGACCTGTGCATGCTGTGTTATGACAAAACCATGTGGAGAAAATCTCCTAGTCATTGAGTGCCCGTAAGCCAGAAGGCCTCCAGGATATCAGTTGAGTTCTGGGCCAATGATCTCCAGTAGCTTTATTTGGATCTTGCTAGTACCTATTTCACTACTGAGTGGGCAAATGCCTTTCACCAGTACAAGATCTTTGCCTCGAGGACTCAACACAGATGGGTCTGAGCAGTCAGTTCTGTTTTAAAAGCTGAATGCATCTGAGGCTTTATTTTCCACTGATAGCATTTTTGTATCCTTCAGTCATCTCCCTGCAGCTGCTCCCTGATGGAATTAAAACTGAATTTATTTACATTAGATTTTTCCTTCCATTCCATTCACCTCAAAGATACATTCCTATTGGAGACAATTACAAGAAGACTTACCAGTGTACTTTGTCTGTTACACCCATATTAGGAGTGATGTAGACTCAAGTCAGACTTAAGTTGCTTCAGTGACTTGACTTAGACCCTTTTCGCACCTTACCTTTTTTGCAGTGCTGGGATGCAGGGCTCGTGCAAGCAGCCTCCGGAGGAAGGCTCTTGCTTCCCTGCTTCTTGGGCTTTGCATGAGCTTCCTGCTCACGCAAGAGCCCTGCCTCTTCCTTTTGCAGTGCAGCCTGGGACCTTTCCAGGCTGCACTGGACAGGAAGTGCGACCAGCCCGGTTCCCGAGGTTCTGCATGCAGGGTAAGTGCACGCGGGGCCCCAGAGCAATGCACAAGTGCTCAGCATTTTCAGCTTCAAGCTGAAAATGAAAAAAATGCCTGCGCGGTCCGCATCAGGTCCTTGAGCGTCATGCAAATGTGAGTGCATAGTGTGGACTGCTCCTCACATTTACACGACACTCAAGGGGCCCTTTCGCATCGGAAATGCCATGTGAAAAGGGCCTAAGACTCAAGTCGGCAATAAATAATGCACTGACTTGACTCAACTGGAGACTTGTATATTTTTACTGACTGACTTCTTGCCCTTGGTTGAGTAACATAACACGTGCATTCAGAAACCTTACAACTTTGAACAGTGCTTCCATCTCTTTTTGCCTACTGGTCACATGACAATCCGTCTCAAGCCCAAAGTGTGGGTGCAATTCTCAGAGAGGAACAGCAGACGGGCGAGGCAATGGACTTGAGCTGTGTTTGAGGTCTGCTCAGCAGCCTGTGCTGCTGCATATCTGAGGAGCTTTCTAAAATATTTCCTAAGAGCAGAAGACAAGACTCACCCCCAGACTGCAGGGTGCATTTCTCAGAGCGGAACAGCAAATGTGTTAGGCAACAGGCTTGAGGAAGAAGGATCCTTCCTTCTAAAGCTTCTGAAGCTTCAGTGATGGGGAGCAGGAAGGATCCTATTCCCCACTTCTGAAAAATCATCCAGCTCCTTAAATGGAAAGTAAGAAAGATCCTATTCCCTATGTCCAAAGCTGCAGGTGGCAAAATCACAAATCTGGAGGGCCAATTCTGCTTAAATTGTTAAAACTGATTCTACTTTGTCCAGAAATTCTGGAATATAGGTTGGGTCATAAAGCTCTCAGACTTGAGACATGACCTGGGACTTGAAGAAAAAGACTTAAATACATCACTGCATATTAGTGTACCAGGCTGGTCCAGTGTGATATTTAATATGAAATTAATCCATTTCATAAACACCTTTTGTATAAATGTAATCGACAGACATCATCATCAAAAGAAAATGTTATTATATCTCTCTATTAATGTTAGTCCTCAGCAATCAAGAGACATAACTACTTTTGTCACATTATTCCAAAAATCTTCTGCAAATTTCTTGTAAAAAACAATTCAGGGCCTCAGAGCAGAGTATAATTTGAAAGAAGAAGACTGGAGAAGAATGTGGAAAGTTACATTTCTAGACTAAAACTCCCAGAAACTCCTAACCTGCATAGCTGGTAGCCATGTTCACTGTGAATATGTTCACTAGGAGCCATCATCCAGAAATGCATACTCCTTTTTCAAAGTCTGGACTGAACTTTCTCTGTGTGCTAGAGATAATGTAAACCTTGCCAATATTGCTAAAGAGGGATGAATGTCAACTCTTTCCAGAGGTCAGTGAGTTACTTTTTGGTGCAAGATGGATAAAGTTTTCTTTTTTATTTGTTCTTTTGAAGAAGAAAAAAGATTCTGTCATTTCAAAATCCAGCACAACTCCAGCATCCAGCCTGGCAGGATTTTGCCCCACGTTTGTTTGTTTATTTATTTATTTATTTATATCCCGCCTCTCCATATGGATCGAGGCGGCGAACAACTTACAAATAGCATGTATTTCGAAACATTTCTATACATGCCCCCAACAAGCTGGGTACTCATTTTACTGACCTGCGAAAGGATGGAAGGCTGAGTCAACCTTGGAGCCCGGCAGGATCAAACTCACAACCTTGTGGCTTGCAGTACTGGCATTTAACCACTGCGCCACCATGGCTCCATGTAACAATCCACTGCGCAATTGACCATCTCCCCCACCTATTTTGCTATTGCAAAGTACAGAGTGCTAACAAATTGGTCATTGCCATTCTGTTGCTGTTGTCTTTATTTTTTTGTTTGTTATATTTTATATTACCTCTTTTCTCCAATAGTCTGAAGCTAGGTTACATAGCTGTCCTGCTTTCTACTTTATTCTCATAGAAACCCCATCAGATAGGACATGCAGACAGAAAAAGAGTTTCGATGTCCCAAAGTCACCTAGCACATTTCATGGCTAGATGGGAACCTGATCAAAGATCTCTCAAGTTCCAGTCCAACACTCTAATCACTACATTAGACTGTCTCTTGCACAGGTTCTTGAAGTGGGGGCAACGTATTCAAGTTTTACTGAAATACAAATACCCCACCTCAGGAAAAACAACCTTCTATATTTAAGTCTGTGACTCTAGCAAATAAACTCCTTTCCATGAAAATGGTTGAATATATACCCCACATTTTCATGTGGGCAGCAATGTCCATAGAAGAGAGAAAGAATGAATTGGCCCTGCAAGAGTTTCATGCTATCCAGAAGGAGATCTAAAGCAAGCAGTGTATGGAAAGTGCACTTCAATAAGATATTTCAGGTATTTGGAGAAATACACTGGCTTTAATAATGTTTTCTCCCCTGATTTCCAGTCTCTTCTCCATTGCCCTTCATCTTATAGTGAGTCCATGTCCTTAACAGTAGGTGCGTAATGTATATAATGTCTGGTGTTCTTTCTTTGGTCATCAAAGCTGAAAGTAATATATCCTGTTGCATTTGTCTCTCCTGAGTCATAAGCTTTAAAGGGATAATTTTCTGAGAATAAGAGGTTTTTTAAATGTGATGACTGGAAGAAATGTGAATATGGTCACAGGAAGGTTTGTTAAATGTGATGCCTGTCAGCCAGCCTGACCTCAGCTTCCACATAAGACATTTTCCTGCACCACTTGCTTCTATATGCTTCTTATCTACTGCCTGAGATGGGCTCAGTACCCTCATTCTCCCTTCCTCCTTTGGAATCTCAATAGTCTATCCCATATTTTGTAGCTAAAGTTTGAGCAGCTTCGTCTTAGAATGCCTAATGACCACAGAAATACTTTTCTTAACATGGAATTAGTTCTTTTCTCTCAAATAATTGGAAGCTTTCTCCATCACCATCTGTTATTTCAAGAACAATTGAGTTATGAGAAGGAAAGGAAGTGGGGAGAAGAAATCTTAACATGTGAAATCCATGAAATCTCCTGCTAAAATAAAATATTCTCTAAATTGCTACTTGATTCCTTCTCCCCACCTCTTTTCTTTTCATGCTGAAACAGTCTAACACAGTTGTCTCCTGGAAAAGGGGAATTGAATATGTGTCAGCCAGAAAAAGAAAAAACAAACAAACACTAGACAATTATAGCACTACCATTCCACTTTAAATGGCATGGTTCCATCCTATGGAATGCTGGGATTGACTGTTTGAGGAGGGGTATTTAGAATTCTGAGCCAGAGCTCTCCAGTACCTCCCCAAATCATAAATCCCAGAATGCAGCCACAGAAGTTAAAGCATTCAAATCATAGTGCTATAGTTGTGTAACATAAAAGGACCCAATGTCTTCTGGAAAAAATATGTCATTTTGTGCACAGAATAGTTCAAAAAGGAACATTCTTGCTACCATATCATTCCTTAGGCTTTGTTGCAGTACGTGTTGAGGTTTTCGACTGTTGGCATGGACAGCCGTACAAGGCAACACAGTGAATCAGTTATCTCAGGCAGCAGATTTTGAGTGTCATGAAAGGGTGATTTGTGGTTATTTTATGTGTTATTATTATATTTTTATTGGTGGGCTTGCAGAGGTTTGTTAGTGTGATAACTGAAGCCCCTGTCAGAGCTGTTGATGAGGAGCAGCAGTTGTTGGTCCCTGTTGCTCAGGGTGGAGATGACAAGTAGCAGCTGTTGGTCCCTGTGGCTCTGGCTGGAGATGAGTCCTGTAGCTCAAGAGCTCCCCCTGCTGCCATGGACCAGGCAGGCTTGGACATTCCTCTGCCTGCTCCTTTAGGGCAACAGGGATCCAATTCTGAAGATGGTTTGGAGCCTGTGCCAATCAGCCCTCAAACAAGGCGGAGACTCAAGAGAGCTGAGCAAAGGGAGGCTTCCTTGATTAAGCTCAAGAAGCAGTGACTAGTCACACCTGTGTCTTGGGCTATATAACTGCCTGCCTGGAAGCTTTCCTTTGCTTGTGGCAAACTTCTTTTAAGCCCTCCTTTTACTTGTTCCTTGCTTCCAGCACCTGCTACCTTGAAGTGATCTCTTGACCCTTAGCTTTTGGAACTCTGCCTATGGCTTTTGCTTGATGCTCTGGTAAATGAACTCCCTTGTGTAAAGTGCTTGCTTGTCTCCTCCCGGCTGAATGCTGGCTCTCACACTCCCTTCTCTGGGCTGGCTTGCTGCCCAGGTCTCTGGCCTTGACAATTATATTGCCAATTTTACCTTTTCCCATATTCAAATATTGTTTTAAAAAAAGCTTAATTTGGTTCATTCTTTTATGAAAAAATGCCAGAATGTTGTTAAATTCTTATGAAAAAAATGAAGCTAGCAGCTGCTGTAGTTTGGTAGTCCCCCATGCAAGTCACTAACCAGGCCTGAACCTGCCTAGTTTTCAAGATCTAATGGGATCTGGTACCCTCAGAATATTTAGGGGGGAGTAAATCCCACTAAATTTAGTTGGACTTATTTCTGATTAGAGATATATGGGAGCACGTTGTACATAACAAGTACATAAATAAAGAGGAATGAACGAAAGGAAAAAGAGGAAAGATAACTAGAACACAGAGTTAATGTTTGGTCTTGTTTATAGCATCTTTCATCTGCCACTTAGAAATAACACTCTTTTTAAAGTGTTTCATATTTTTTAAAATGTCTTTAGCATTAGACCCATGGTAGGAATGACTTTGGTGCAACTCCACCTTCCTGTTTCACCAATTTTCACTTCTAGACTAAAATAAAGTCTTCTTATATGGTCTAAAAGTATATTATAATTATCAAGCCACTCTGAATAGAATATATATTAGCTTGTCTAGCCTGGGGATCATAGAAAGTTCATCTTTTCTTTACTGTTTAGTATGCAGTTATCCATTTATTGCTGTGTATGGTTCCATGTGATTTCAACTGCATGGCCCTATACCCCCACTTTTAAGTAAAGGAAGGGTATTGACAAACTGGAATGTGCCCAAAAGAGGGAGACCAAAATGGTAGAGGGTCTGGAAACCATGCCCTATGAGAAGAGGCTTAGGGAGCTGAGTATGTTTAGCCTGGAGAAGAGAAGGTTAAGACACAATATGACAGCTATGTTTAAATATTTGAAGGGATGTCATGTGGAGGATAGAGCAAGCCTGTTTCCTGCTGCTCCGGAGACAAGGACACAAGCAATGGCTTCAAACTTCAGGAAAAGAGATTCCATATAAACATTAGGAAGAACTTCCTGACAGAAAGAGCAGTTTGACAGTAGAATATGCTGCCTCAGAGTTTGGTGGAGTCTCCATCTATGGAGGTTTTAAACAGAGGTTGAACGGCCACCTGTCAGGAATGCTTTGATGGTGTATTAATGCACAGCAAGGGGTTGGATTCAATTGTCCTTGTGGTCTCTTCCAACTCTATTATTCTATGATTCTACATCCCTGTTTACTATATACTGGAACCATTTGTTTTTTCCCATCCTATATGAGCCAATATATTATATGGTTGTTGTGCAATGTTAGGGCACTGCACACACCCCACGATTGGCATGATTTAATTGGTACATATTATTTAATTGGCACTATTAATTGGCATTGATATAAATAATACCTGAGGTGACAGGCTGAGAATTCTAAATGCCCCACCCTAATCTGCAAATCCCAGGATTCCATAGGATGCTGAAAGTGGAATGATAGCATTATAGTACTGTAGTATGGAAATGACCATAGTTTTTGTCACATATTTCACTTCCTTGCATTAATTTGTGTTTTCCTCTCTTCTCCATTTTATAGCTATTCACTTAGGAAAGCATAAGGCAAATCTTAACTGAATAGCACCATGCCATTACAAAAAGAAAAAAAAAGCATTAAGAAACTGCTATAAGAAAAAAAATTAGGACAGACACAACACCTGATGCAGATGGAGCTGGGTCCTCCCACCAGCTGAAGATCACAGAATATACAGGGACTGATTTTTGCATTCACTACCTTTCTGCTGTTAAGATGGGCTGAGAAAGCTGCTGATCACTCTACCCGCACCTACACTGATCAGCAAGTGATGGTCTTATGACCTCCAAACTGAAAGGACTTCTCCCTTTGTGCTTTCCTTCAAACTGGTCTGCAATGAGATGAGTTACTGGCCCTTCAGTGCCTAGGTCCCTCACATGCTCATTTAGGCACAATATTAATCTTACAAATTGCCATCACAACCTGCCAAAGGCCATTTCTGCACTACTCTGTTAGAGTGCTATTATTCTACTTACAACATCCTGTGGAATTCTGGAGTTTGAAGTTTACTGAGGCCAAAGGGCTCTCTGGCTGAGAATTCTAAATGCCCCTCCTTAAACTGCAAACCCCAGGATTCCATAGGATGTTGAAAGTGGAATAATAGCACTATAAGAGTGTAGTGCAGAGATGGCAAAAGTCTGCTCAGATCAGAACAAGCCAGTTAGATTATAACCATCAGAATATATCAGCAGCATGCAATAGGCCAAAAAAGATGAATCCAAACATCTAGTTAGGACACACTACAGGGTTTCCCTTAAAAGATAATTAAATTATTGTTATCATTCCAAGCCCCCTGTAGCAGGAGCAAAAACATTCAGGCTTAGGAGGGAAATAGGTAGAATGTTTGTGCTACTGCTAATGGTGATCTCCATCTCTACAAAAGTATCGGAGAATTCTTCAAGAATTCTCTTCCCACTAGATGTATATGTGATTAAATCCTCCCTCCTCACAATTTTTTTTCCCTGTAAGTAATTTGGTGACTTTTGAGTGACTATTTGCACCTGGCTATAAACAAAAACTGAATTCGTTTTAGACACATGTCTGCTAGTGGCACACTTCACCCATCAACTTGCTGGAAAACAACAATAATGTATACAAGAAGCAGTATGCAGTTTAAAACAAATAAATGTGCAAAAGATTTACAGTCCTTGAGCGACAGGATGCCAGAATGAGAGCAATGTAAAAATAGCCACTTCAAAAAGAGAGAGAAAAGTTTATTAAAGCCCTTGTCTCCACAGCAGGTAATAAACAAGAAAAAATACTGCAGAGGCCACATTTACAACAAGTGATTTATTAAAATGCATCACCTCAATTGTATGGAAAGAAATTACTTTACCAAGTGCTTTGGAATGAATTTATTCAACTACAACCCAGTTGGAGAAACTATTTAACAATCAAGTTGCAATATCATGACAAATAAATCAGTCCCAGGGCAAATCAAACTTGACCTCTCTCTAGAAGCCAAGATGACTAAACTGAGACCGTTGTACTTTGGACATATCATGAAAAAACATGACTCGCTAGAAAAGACAATGATTCTTGGCAAGGTAGAAGAAAGTAAGAAAAGAGGAAGGCTGTGTTATGGATGGATAGACTCAATCGAGGAAGCCATGGCCCTCAGTTTGCAAGACCTGAACAGAGCTGTTAACGATAGGTTGATGTGGAGCCCTCTCATTCATAGGGACACCGTAAGTCAAGGTCAATTTTAAGCCAGTTACCAACAAATCACAAAACAGTATAGAGATTTTCAGAGCTGCAAGGAAAGTTGTAGAGGTGGGCTTAAAGAACCGTTCCTCCATGACTTAAGTAATAGACTGTGGTCAACACATATAGCTGAAAGAATTTCAAAAGGATTCAGTATGTATATTTGTTGCAGTATAAAAAAAAATCCTCAAAGATTCCTCAGGAACCTGACATACAATCAAACTGCTTACAACAGGACCTTTTGTGGCGTGTAACCTGCTGATGAAGTTGACTATACTTCATGAAGCTCATGCCATAACTATATTAATCTTTGATGTGATACTTCATTAAAATGCTCAAATATATGTTTATTTCAGAATGATCAAGAATTATGACCATCTAATGATGCATGGGCTCCAGTACAACATGGATGCTGATGGCAACTATCCCCAAACTTTTTCAGAAGTGCATCAAATTATGTAGATCCATAAGAATTTTGCTCAACACAGAAATGAAACTAGTGGTAAATCCAACTTTCTCAGGATACTTTTTTTTTTCCCTAAGAATATTTCTGAGATTTTTCTACTTACCTGTCAAGAAAGATTTTTCTCTTTTTCTCCAAACATTCTCTCTCATTTTTAAAATCATAGCTACTGTTTACTCCCTAGAATGTCTGAAGGGGTGTGTATGTATATATGTGTGTGTGCATATGAAATCCATCTAAACTAAAAATTGTTCCAAAATTACCCTTAACTTCTGCAATGACCTTGAAAGAGAGGTAAATTTTCTTTCTATATATATAAAATACAAATACTCCCCTTTTCATACAAGAATTTATATACACACACATATAATATATACAATACCATATTCAAAGTCCTAGATATCTAGTTGGTACTCTTTCCATCTGATCTTGTTACTATTGAATTTACATTTTCATAAACATCCTAAATTCTGTTATTTATTATAAGAAAATAGTTATATAATAAATATATAAATGAATAAAGTCTTCCTTTCTTCCATTCTGAGACTCTGTAGAACTCTTATTCAAACTCTATGTATCTTCTCCCTAACTTCCACACTGCTTTTAACTCAATTATACATTACAGTATTTGTTTTCCATTCCCATATAGTTTTCTATAACCAAATATAACAATCAAAAATACTTATATAATTGTGTTGGCCAGCCTTTTATTTTGTTATCTTTCTCTTTCTCTCTTCCCCCTTTTTAAAGATGTAAGTGCCTAAAAACATACATATTTCCTATTCCTTTTTAAATTGCCCTTACATTACATATAGAAGACTTTTTGTACAATTTTAAGCTGCAAATCCTCCAGACAATCTAATCCCTTCTTCCTTTTCAGAAATTCCAATAGAGGCTCCCAGTCTTTCTGAAATTGCTCAGTTGTTGTTCCTTTCAATTTCATTGACAGCTTGCCCATTTCTACAAAGTCTGTTTCTACAAAGGTCAATTTTCTGAGGCTTCAGGATGAAAGAAAACTTTGGTGAAAATTTTAGGAGGTTTGGTGAAAGGTTATAAGGCATCTGAGGTTGTTTCTCTATTTCACTTTTGACTTTTTGAAAAAACACATCAAAAGGGAGGGTTGCAGCACATGACATTATACCATATATCCCTCTCTTGACCATTAACTCCAGCTGGAAAAGCCTTCATTGATGCACCTTAGTGCCACCTACACTGAGGATCAAAATTAGATTCAGTTGCCTGTTGCTTTGGCTCTTTTACATGGAATGTGTGGGTAATTGTATATTGTCAGATAGCAAACTATTTGTGAGGCCATAATGCTTTTCCATAAGCCAGAATCTTGATATCCCAGTGTTGCATTGAGCTAGTACAGAACTACTTTACTATCATGAACAGCAACATTTCATTTTGAGTATTAAATTCTTACCTTTGAGAAACTGACTTAAAAATCACAAAATTGTAAAAACTTGAGAAAAAGCAGGGCTAAAAAGAATATGAGATAATAAAGACTGTTTAAAGCCATGCCATCACAAGCTGCCAAAAATTCCCTAAATATTGGAAACACTCTCATTTTGAAAAGAATATTAGGATGTATCAAACATTTTAGTGGAAAAACTATAGCTGAATCACAACTGTGAGGCATCAAAGATGCCTCAGCTACTATGCATGATAAGGCAGGGTTTTCAAGCTTAATCCTTCAGAAAGGTGAGGAGTGGGAAGAGGAGGTGAGCCATTCCCTTAAAATTAAGTTACATTCGTTTTACTATGAATTAGGGTCAGCTGATGTTTTAATATCACCTAATATTCTACTTCTTGATTGGTAACTAGAAGCATAGAATCAGAAGGGGCTTCATGGGCTATCACGTCCAATTCCTTGATCCATGTAGGATCTCCAGCTAAAATATCCCCAGTAGGTAGCTGGTTAGCCTCTTTCTGAAGCTTTCTGGAGAAGGAGACTCCCACCACTTCTCTAGGCAATTGATTCCCTTGCCAAATTGTCTCAGTGTCTAGAAGTTCCTTTTAATGTTCAATGAAAACCTACCCTTGTGTAAATTCTCCTCGATGATAGCCCTGAGATATTTAAAGAGTGCAAATACATATAAGAAGATGGACAGCATCATTTAAAAAGTATTATATTTCTTATGAAGCTTTGTTTGCATTGTCTGACCTGTGATGGCTCATCTGAACATATCTATCATCATCTGACATTTGATTCTGTCTAACATTTAAGTTCTTTTGAAAGCAGTGACTACATTTTTAACCAATGTGCATATGTCCTGTTGATGTCCATGTACTGCTCCATAATTTACTCTGAATTGTGTCCAGTGTACATTATACCATTGAATATATCTTCTGTGGTCTATTGAATTTATCTATCTATCTCAATCTCTCTCTGTCTCTATCTACACACACTACATAAAAGTCTTACAAGCTCTACAGAGAAACTAGCACCAACCTTTGCCAGCTAAACAGAGAAATGTAAGAATGATATTTTTATCTGTGTTTGGAACTGACAATTAATTTTACCCCCATATATATATATATATATATATATATATATATATTAAAATCCCCTGATTAAAACTTAAACACCCAAACATCTTAGGCATTTAACTTGTGTCCTTCACTATCAGAGCAAAATTGGGCATTTTCCTATACACAATAGAGGGGGAAAAAAGCAATTACTATCAATCAGTGACTAAGCAACAGATTGGAGTATTTAGAAAGACTCATTCATACACAGATTTGCAGCAATGTTCAGCTCCTCTGATTAGATTCCATAGATTTTAAATTGTAGCTAATTAGGCTGTCATAGGTTCATTAATGGCTCTACTGATTCAGCACTCCCTCACCTGCATGCATATTAAAGCTCATTAGCTCCCTTGTCTAAAATACCACCTGCATTAATTGCTGCCGATGCACTAGGACTCTTCAGACGCCTCTTCTGACAACTGGCCTACCTGCTTGTAATACCCATTGCCCCACCCCCACCCCCCTTTCGGAGAGCAATTCGCACAAGGTTTGGGGCGAGAAGAGCACGTGGCAAAGCTGCAGCTGTTGTTACGGGCAGTCAAGCCTGTTTTCTGTTTAACAGCAGGAAATAAATAATTAGCAACGCTTGTACTGTAATACTTAACATTACACTCATTTCTTTTCTCTTGAGCCTTTACTGTATCTTGCCTAATGAACTGCATTTTATATACTTCTCAAATGCCAGTGATATAATAAATCTGCAGTGACCAAGAGTAACCACAAAGAATGCATTGTTGCTCAAGCAGGCAGTGTGATCACAGTGCTTTGAAGTGGCTAGTCCATGTGAATCAAATGTATTTTCTATGCCTACATGTCTACATTGTTTTACACACACACATTGTTGCTGCTGCTGCTGCTGTTACAGTTGTTACGTATCTTCAAGTCAATTCTGGCCATTTCCACACTACACAGTTATAGTGCTATTATTCTGCTTTCAACATCCTACGGAACCCTGGGATCTGAAGTTTAAGGAGCGGAGTTTAGAATTCTCAGCCAGGGAGCTTTTTGGCCTCAGTAAACTACAATCCCCAGAATTCCACATGATGTTGAAAGTGGAATAATAGCACTGTAACTGGGTAGTGTGGAAATGGCCTCTGTTATATGACAATCCTAACATTGGCGTCTCTTGGCAAGATTGGTTCAGAGGCTTGGCGTTGCTCTCCTCTTAGACTGTTACTAAGGCATCCAGTGGGTTTCCATGGCTGAAAATTTGAACCTTGGCTCCTTGGAGTCCAAGCCCAATATGCAAACCACTATATCATGTTGGTTCAGATACAGAGTGTGTGAGAGAAATATTTCACATCTTGATCCTATGAATGTTTGGTATCTTCATATCCAATACATACCAAACTGCCCCCTCCCCAGTGTCTTGGGAAGATTACTTTTCCCTTATCTCCTTGAGTCTTGATTCCTGGACTAAAACATCTATATTGCTCCCCAACAACGTTCCAGGTGTTTGGGTGTGAGAGAAATATCCCCCATCATGAGAACAGCAAGATTAGTCAATGATAGGAGAGAATAAACAGTACTTCTCTGCTTTAGATTAAAATCTGATCTGTAGAAGAATTTAGGGTTTAGGATGTATTTAAGATGTCCACTATGTGCTATGAGTGGCCGAGGTTCATACCCAGAATCAATAAACCACAAAGCTCAGCAATATCACAGTGGTTTGGGTTTCTTTTTCTAATTTAAGAAAATATTAGGAATAACTGAATTTCAGCAATACTTTTATTTACTATTAGGCAATGCGTGTTGCTTATCTGGTTCAAGCATCCATACTATTTTTGTACTTTTATTTTTTAAAATATATATGCTTGCATAAACTAGCCCATGTGATAGGTCAGAGATTGAAGAGTAATCTATTTTGCCTGTGCTTCCACCATCTGAAAGACAAGCTGAAACAGAGATATTACAGCTGGTGCCTGAGGGAGAAGAGGTCAGTGATAATTTCAAGGAATTGGATTCACCTCTACCTCCCAGTCCTCAGTCACACAGGCAGCAGAAGAGGGTAGCTCAGAAACAACCCATTTCATTGAGGCTCAGAAGGCAGGAGGCTGATTAGGAACACCTGTTTTTCCTGCTATTTAAGTCTGCTGGCATGGCTTACTTTTTTTTTGCTTGTGGCAAATTGCTATCCAAGTTCCCCTGACTTTGCATTCCTGCTGTGTGTCTTTGTGAACTCCGACATTCCTGACTCCTTGGACTGGCTTTGAGTTCAGCTTTAGACCAGCATTCTTCTGGATTGTTAGCTCTGGATTCTCCCTGTTTCCTTTACCTCCCTGGCAAGTACTGTTCCATTCCTTCCCTTGCTGGAATGTTTTCTTTGCAAAAAATAATATATCTATTGGGGTATATTATTTCCTGTCCAGATAATGCTATTTTCTCTGCAGATTCTGCACAAAGATGCACAAAATGAATATAAATGTGCCCTGAACAGCAAATAGTCTTGGAAGAAAATTGTTAAAATTATTCATTGCTTCCCTTGAGAGCAAAATTAGTAAAGATTTATGCAAAAAAAAATCTTTCTTGGAAAGTCAAGACTTTCTTGACATTGTGACAAAATATCTTACTATCTCATAGGCAAGGAAAAAAATGTTATCGTCTCTCGTTCTTGCATGTGACAATGACACAAGTAAAGATGTGTGTCTTTTAAAAAAATCAATAAAATATATCCTTCCCTGGGTTCTTGGGGGACATATAAAAAAAAATGAATTTAAGCAATTTAATACATTTTAGTATATGAGACAGAAAAATAACTAAGGCCATTTCCACACTACACGGTTATAGTGCTATTATTCCACTATCAACATCCTGTGAAATTGTGGGGTTTGTAGCTTTCTGAGGCCAAAGACCTCTCTGGCTGAGAATTCTAAAGGCCCTTCCCTAAATTGCCAACCAAAGGATTCCATAGGATAGTGACAGTGGAATAATAGCACTATAACAGTTTAGGGTGGAAATGGGCAAAAAAATTACTTGCAGTATTTAAACATTTTAATGCATTAAAATAAAATCAAACAGTTAAAACTATGTGTATGCACAAACTACATAAAATTATTAAACCTCAAAGGCTTTAATAAAAAGCCATGTTTTGACTTGTTCAGAAATAAATATAATACTTGGGGTATATTTTCTAATGAACAGTTGAACTCCATTGCTCCTGTACTAACCTTCCAGGAGATACCATAGCACATGATACTTACAGAGTTCACATACCGCTCAGTTTCACTCGAACTACAGTCTTATTTTCTTTTTAAATGAAGTCTTGTTTACTGTCATTGTCTAGATGAGACTTCTTTCTGACCATTACTTGTCAGCTGGCATGAAAGACAGGCCACTTGAACATCTTAGGAGCTATCATTGTAAGGGTTCTGGTCTGTGGCTAAGTTTGTGCAAGGTCGTGCCCAGTACCTCAGACCCAGCTGGCTGTTCTGATGCAGGACAACTGGAGCAGCCAGCAGCCAGCTAGATAAGGGCTGGGGTTACTCTGCAGTGTTTGTCACAGTAACACAGTCTCCAGTGCTGCCTGTAGGCTCTCTTGACTCTCCAGTAGTCCTGAGTCTGCTGACTGCTGATCCCTGGACTTGGACTCCTGCCTGTTTTCCAGACTTGCCTCTGGCCCTGTGGACTTGTTGCCTGGTAGGCTTCTACTGCCTTGAAGGACTGCTGCCTTAGGCTCTTGTTATGCCCTGACTTAAATAGCAGGAAAAACAGGTGTTCCTAATCAGCCTCCTGCCTTCTGAGCCTCAATGAAATGGGTTGTTTCTGAGCCACCCTTGGCTTCCTGACCTAGTGCCGTCCTTTGGTCCAGCTCCAGTGCTTGTCCAGTCAGCCCTAGCTGCCCATGCCCTGGGCCTTGACAATTATCAACACAAGTCTGGTTATTTCCCTAGGGCATCCCACAATCATAATCCCCCATCTGACAGGAAGCCAACAGAGATGCATTTAAGTTTGCCACATGCAGTCTTCTCTGCCTGGAACTTGCCTGAAAAAAGGCTGAAGTTACAATAATGGACTTTTTATGCTACAGAAGTCATAGTGATTGAAATTAGAAGAGCAGTTAGAACCTGTTTTCTCTTATTATGTTCTGGAGAGTGCCAAACAGAGCATGCTGTTTGAGAGCCATGGTCTTCTCTTCAATAATCCATAGAGAAGGACTATTGATCAGTGAAAGAACAGAAGCTTCCCATTCAAATGATCCTGTGTTTAAATCCCAGCATCTTCAGGAAGAACTGGAATGACGTCTCTGCTGAGACCATGGAGAGATGATGCTTATTAGTGCAGATAATGTTGAACAAGAGATAGATATAAGCAGAGCTTAGGAAAGTTACTTTTTGGACTCATCACTGGCCAGTGACCTTGATGGATGAAAGATCTTGATACGTTTCTACAGGAAGCCCCACCTTTTGACACCCCATTCTGATGACTTGCTCTTTTGATTCTTCCAAATTAAAGACAAGTTCCATTAATTTGACAGGGGTTCTGCTCTTTCATCAGTTCTTCTTGCCTATGGAGGCTCACTTGGAAGCACTTGCACACACATGCTCCTTGCAAAGCAAGCTGAAAACAGGGGAAAGGCAGTAAGCTGGCTGAAAGACTTCGCAAGCAACACATGCACAGTTGGTAACAACTGATCTTCTGAAAATCCTTCATGCTCCCTACAGTTCAACACCTGGGTTCCACTTTTCAATCAATTCCATTTTCTGACAGTGCTCTGGTCCCTAACCTGTCAGATAAGTGGGAGAAGCCTGAACATCTTTATTTTCTTTCCGTTAGTAAGTTATCTTTTTCAAGCAGTCTCTTCCATAAACCAACTGTTTACACTACAAATAAATCTGAGAATCATGCATTGCTCTCTTTACATTCAATTAGCAAAATCTGCTCCAGCCTTTCTTGCCTTTTAAACAGTGTTTTGTTCCTCAGTCTTTCAAACTGCAGCGTTAGCAAGAAGAGGGAAAAAGTATCCTCTCAAGTTATTGTCGCAGTATCTCCTCTTTTCCCCCCTCTGAGCTTATTGAAAGGGAAAAGAAAGTACACACAGCTTTAAAGACCTTACAGAAACCCGACCTGAAGGACAGTTCTTTGAAGTCTAAAAAACATGTATAATCTACTTTTACTTAGTCTAACAGAAGAGCTATATTTACCATGCTTATGTCATTATGGATTTTATTTTGTTCTGAGTACAAGGTGTATGATAGTCTGGAGATTATCAATTTGGGATACATTTGAAAGTTGTCTTTGATCTCCTTAAAGCTATCAGTCTTCAGCTTCAGAAGGAACAAAGAGATAAGAGAAACCAGAAACCTCATTTGCATCTGATACCTCTGGACCCAAAAAAAAAAAAAAAACACCAAACAGGGAGCTAAATAACTCAAAAGCCAGAAGTCCTGCTCCGTTCACCACAGGGTCTTTGTAAAATTACTTGTTTTATAGCCATAGAGACACCCAACAGACTGTAGCGAGATAAAAACCAGTAACTCAATTATCACCATAGGCAGACGTATTCTTCATAGGGCTTGTAAAACTAGGATCTATTTTTAATGATGAACCAGAACCTGAATTTCATGTAAGATATAATACAGACACTGTATGCAGGATGAACATTTGTTCAGAAACAGGTCAAATAGAATTGGGTGGTAATTATAACAGAGAGTATCGGAATAACATGTGGTTAACAGTATGTTTGAAAATAGCATTTTGATCATCTCTCTCTCTTTTGACTCTAAAGTATTCATTAACAGATCATGCTACTATTGTGTCATTCTTCAGTCAGGGCTGGCCTACAAAGAGGTCATCTGAGGGAGGGATGAACTGCAGAAAGTGGCAATAGGATATTGGAGGTATTTGGTGAAGCATTAGTGCCATGTATTAGTATTACTGCCAGGTATGCCATGCAGCTTTTCTTGAGCTCACTGAATTATCCTGCTAGCTTCAGCTACAGTGTATAGCTACTTATTTTAGTATGGCTGTACACTATGGTTGAGATTAGCAGGATACTGAAATATACAGCAGTGCTAGTCAGGTTGTTTTATATACAAAACCCAAAGAAAGGTGCTATCTGGTTTTCCTTCTGAATCCACAAAATGGTCTCAGTTCAGCATCACCTCAGTATAGTGGTAATACAGACACATGGACCTATACAAACTGAGCCATATACTCATTGCCCAACTTATTAAATATCCCCCGAAGTTGCCTTGTATGCCATTTCCTGCTTCAAGTTGAGCAGGCAGGATTGGCTTCTGGTTATGTCCCCATAGCCAGATGTCAAAGGACTCTGGTAGATCTCAGCACTGATGTCATCATTTCACATCTGGCTGTGGAGACGTAGCAGGGTCCTTCTCTGATCCTGCCTGCTCATTATGAAGCACAGAATAGTCATGAGGGGCAGCTTCAGGGAATTATCAGTAAGTTGCGGTAGGATTTGGGTGTTATGGAGAGATGAAGGCCAATGTGTTTGACTAGTCTTGCCTCAAGTACCATAAACCATGACAACATTCCATTTACATGGTTTTGAGAAGAGACTGCAAGAACAGATGAATACTTAAAGGTAGAGATGGGAATGCTCCAGGGTCAGAAGTTCTGAAAGCCGCACTGTTGTATCACAGCTGCTATTTGGGGCAAGAAGAAGCAATGTTTCATCACTCATAGACAGCTTCCTGGATGGGGGTCCATGTTTTAGGCTACGGAAAAAAATTAAGGAGCTGGTGGTGGCCTTTGGTGCTCTGTGGGGTTTTTGATGGCTGCCCTGAACCGCAAAGAGGTTCATGTAGTCTTCAAACCACACAATTCCTAGCCATGCTTAATGGTAAAGGTAAAGGAAGATACTTCATTTTGCCCTGTCCCTTATAAAAGTGTCATTTATTTGTTGCTATTTAACTTTCTCTTGGTAGGTTTGAGAAGGCACTTGATAAAATCTTGAATATCTCTTGGGTTTTGATGAATCACTTCTTAGCCTCCTTTTTGAACAATCAAAAAGTATCAGTTCAATGAACATGTTCTATTTCAGTAAAGAACTGCAGGGTCACTTCTATTTCTATTGATGATTTTTTTTTTCTTTTAAATCTATATTCAACTTCTAACATTGATTTCAGTAGTGCATCAAAATGCAAAGAAAAATAATGAGAATATTGTTTTGAACCACACACAAAAGGGACCAAGGGAACAGAAATATTCCATTTTTAGGAAGGATATTTAACACTTCAGGGCTTTCTTTCTGTTTCATCTTGAATCATACTGAATGTGATTCTTAGTAATAAGAACATACTTATCTCTTTATGAAATTAGCAATGAAAAACTCAAGAATCATCATGAGTCATTATGTTGAATCCACCTACCACATGATTCCTAGCTCATAATTCCTAGAAGTACTTCACTAGTTATGTCACAGAAATTCTGGCCATTTCTACAGTACACTATTATAGTGCTATTATTCCACTTCCAACATCCAGTGGAATCTGGGGTTTGCAATTTATGGAGGGGCATTTAGAATTCTCAGTGAGAGAGCTCTTTGGCCTCAGTAAACTGTTGAAAGTGGAATAATAGCACTATAACAGCGTTGTGCGGAAATGGACCTAGTTGTGGCTCATATCTGGTTTAGTATATTTCTAGTCTTTTTAAAAATTACTTTTTTCTCCTTTTACACGAACAAAATTTAGAATGCAAGCTGATAAACATGCTATATAACCAAGAAAAACCTATATTAAAATTAAAACAAGGCATAATCATGTTCCCAGTGCAGTTTAAATATATTTTTCTTTCGTCTCTTTTCTTTCATGGGAATATCTCTGTGATGGATAGTATTTTCATGCAATGTTTCCTGTTAAAAAAACAAAACAAAAACAGTGGAGCAAAAGAGACAATTCATCCCTTTTCTCAACTTAGGACTCCCTTTTATTTTGGAACTTTTGTATGTCACCTAAGATCATCTCTGTGTTGTCAGTCATTTTCAAAACAATGGTCTATAAGGGTCAGAAGCACATCTGAATGGAAACGCTGCTCTTGCACAAAAATCCCTGTACTATTCATTTGAAACTGGCTTCTTCTTTATAAGAGCTGTCCAGTAGACCTGGGGGTATGGAGCAGGCATAACTTCATTTTGATTCAGCTTTGCAGTGTGTAGGCAATCGAACTCACAGATTAGCACGGCTTCTGAACTAGTCCTTGAAACTAAGCTAGTATTGTCCCCTTTAAAAAGATGACTTGAGCCTTACCTGAGGGCTCTGCCTAAAAAAGATGCTTGCAATGTTTAGTTACATTGCTTGCTGCTTCTCACTGAAGTTACTTGATTTTTCCAATAACTGTGTAAGCCATTAACTCCATAGCATGTCTCCCACCTTCATTCTGGGATGCAGGGCTGAAAGACAAATCATGAACTTTCCTTGAGGGTAACTCTTTGGGTAATCACTAGTGGGCTAAGCACTATTTATCATTATAGGCTGTCTATGGGGTATTATCCTTGTGAGAAAATGGTGACAGACAAAACAAGTGAACCATGGGACTCCAAGCAATACAGATATCAGGACCCTCTCTTGTTGAAATGAAACACATGGTTTTGATTCCTTAATTAATCCATTTTTAAAAGGTATATATTTTTTAAAAATGCATATGCCTTTCTAATAGAATGAGCCCAGCAGGCAACCCACTTTTAGTCAGCACAGAAAGGATGAAGGACAGCAGAAAATTCATTGAGCTTTATTCACACCCACTTGTCATAAAATAGATTATCCTCCATGGGAACTTGAATAGGTAGACAAGACCTCCCAGAAGGAAATCTCATTTATCTCTAATAGGAACTAGTGAACACTGTCTCCCGGGGTCTGTCCCAGTGAACCCTAATAATCATATATCAATCATCTATCAGTTCTAATCTCAGAAAACAGAATGTCTGGTTTCTGACATTAAAGACATAAAATCTCTGTGTCCTAACATATGCCTTGATTCTCAACTTTGGTATTTGACTACTGTGTGTGTGTACAGAAACTACTTTGTATGTAGGTGGGCAGAAAGTGAGAGAAAAGAACATGCACGGAAAGGCTATGTGCACACTCACTTGCACACAGGCATGTGTGTTTGTATATGATATCTATCTTTGTGCTCCTACTTCTATTGCAGTACAAGTTGAATGGTTAATATGTAGTCTGCATAATAATTGTGCACATTTACATAGTTCATGGAAAATGTACACATAATCTATACGCCAGCAGGGATCTGTGCACACTTCCTTATCACTATACATATTCTCTAATAGGTTTTGAGGATTTTCCCTAACTCAACAGTATTTTATATATTTTCTGGGCAATATTCATACAAGTTTCACCCGGCCTTAGGGGATATATGTATCAAAACTGGATTTTGCACTTTCTCTGATTATTATGCATAGTTTCAAAAACACACTGAAGAATGTGCATATATTGGCAGAATGTTATACAGTGTCAAGCTAACATAGGCACACTCGTTTATCCATATGCATCATCAGTCAGCAATGCCAACAAAGAAGAAGAGGCAAAAGTTACTCACATGATAACAACTAAAGCAAACTGCCATGCTTGTTCAAAGGAATGCAAAAATGTAGACTACAACCAGTCAATGAATGTTATATGTGATGAAACTCACAAAGAAAGCTATGGTTGTAGGGCCAAGTATACCATTTGCATTGAGTTCATTCTACTGAGTGAAATAGAATCCCTGCACAAACAAGCTTGAGGGAGAAGGAGCAAAAAGGGAAAGATTTCCTCCAGGTAAAGTTGATAACTCAGTAAGATTTAAGGTACTAGATGCTGAGTGGGGCAAAATGTCCTACCAGAAATATTTTGTGAATTAATTGTAGGTGAAATATTGTATCAGACCAGCACCAAAAAAACACAGCTGTTGCATTTTTTGAAAACTAAACTCAGAAACAGTTTTCAGCACTCCCTGAAAATGTATTAGTAGGAAATACAGAAGAAACATTGAATTCTAATCAAATGAAAAACATGCAAGAAGGCATGCAGCAGCTATGTCCCCTTGCTGCTGTGGCCCACAATGGCTGTTTTTCAATGTGTTCAGGCTGTCATGGAAAGGGGCTTTACGTGTATATTTACCCATGCACTTAGAGGCTCCTCATGGAGCCAAGAGCCTGGACCAGTCAGGGTTCCCTCCTTGTTTAGAGGAGCTATAGGTTCATCCTAATATGTGCTCATAAAAGTCCCTCACTGGGAATGGGTGGCAATTGGACATATGGTTGTGCTACCACTAGGAGTCTAAAGCTGAATCCAGAAAAGCACATACTCTCAAAGAGAGTCCACGAATGCAGGAAGCCATGTTGATCCATATCAACAAAATACAGTTCCACCAGGAGCAGGGAGTGGTGTGGGGGTTTTTGGAGGGGGGGGCTAATGAGTTTAAACTGTCTTTTCAAAGACAAGCTGCCTCAAAATAGTTTCCTTCAGAGCCAGGACCAAGCTCTCTGAGAGACTTCCTTCTCCTGTACAGTCTGTCACTACTTTTCCATTCAGAGGAGCAGGCTTTGCTTATTGTACCATGGGTTGTGGCTCCCACAGTGTGAAGTAGTTTTCCCATTGAGATTAGGCAGGTTCTTAGTTCCACCTCTTTATTCATGCTTTTCTTGATGATTTTCCTAATTGTTCAGCAAGATCCTATAACTATAGCACAAAAGTTCTGCAGGTAGAACTATGCTACAGCACCCCTACAGTTCCCAGACCAAGGATTCACCATTTTTATGCAATAGTTCCCCATGGCTCCCCATGGCCTGTTCATTCTGTAACAGGAAGGGAGTAGCAGGGATCAGAGAAGCATTTGGCCATGTCCCCATAACCAGATGTAGACCACACCCACTAAGATCCACCAGGTTTTCTGGAAATCTCAGCAGATGATGTAATGATATCAAACGCATTTCCAGTCCTCACAGCATTCCACAAGTGACTGAAGGGCCATGGGGGTATTGCTGCAAAAGAATGAGCCTGCGTGGTAGGTTTGGATGTTGTGAAGGAAAGAGAAGGATACTAACCTCTACAATAACCCACCCCAAAGAAGACATATATAGCTGTACATGCGTATATCACTAACAGGATACCATCCTCTATTACCCTGATTTTAAATCAACAGTTTTCTATGGATTTATCACTTGTTATTGATTTATTGTTTAAATTATTATTTTTTTAATAACTTTGTTTCTATTGTGAACCATTCTGGAACTTTTGGACAATGAAAAAAGGTATAGAAATGCTCCAAAATAAATAAAATAATAAATATACATTGCTGCCAGAAAAATATAGTTCACCCCGGCTGTTGCAAGGATTCCAGGTAAACTGGAAATGGAGGTGCCCAAGAGGGATGGTAGATGATCTCATCATCTCTGATGATTCCTGGCAATTTGACTTTGTGAGTCTCAGTTCAACTGGTTTATTTTTCGAATGGCCACTGCTAATATTTATATTATAATGGCCTGTCATTTCTAAACTTCATTTCTCTCTGGCCTGACTGTTTATAACCAGAAGCCCACCCAGCCATCTGTTTAGAACTCCTCTGTAACTCAAGATAACACCTGAGTTATCCCTGAAAGCTTTTGCCACAATAAATTGTCTTAGTCTTTAAAGTGTTGTGAGATGTTTTGTTGTTTTCTCTCTCTCTGACATATATGCATGCACATACAGCAATTGAGAGAGAAAGGAGAGAGATATTGAGAAAAAGAGAGAGGGTGGAGCTTTAGGGAACTGTTTTTTGTTTGTTGAAAATAAGCAGGATAGCAACAAATGTGAGTGAAAGGAAACCAACTGACCCAAGGGGCTGAGTACATTAATATTATGGAATTTTTGATTATAGATCTACTATATTTCCAATTACATGGTGTAGGAAGGGAAATTTCCCTACAGAGAGTAGTTAAAATGTCATTCATTATTCCATTAGGTGTTGTTTACGATGGGAAAGATTTCATTTAACATGGTTTGTCAAAACCGTGTTGAAACTATTCTGTTCGAACAATTGTGCTTGATGCATGTGTCTTATGGTTCACAAAATAAGGTAAAAAGTGTGTAGGATCAGAGACAAAGGGTTAGCGCAGCAAAATTACCTGCAGTGCTGTGCTTTGTAACATTTCAGTTAAGAGTTCAGTCTGGTGATCAGACAACAACTAAATGAAGGATGATTTCTGGTGGTTTTGAATGAGACACAGCCATTCTATTTCTGCTGATTTTCAAGTGCTGTTAGGTTAACAGTATGGGCAAGATAAAGTCTAGGATTAAAGCATCTCAAGCCCACGTCCATCGTATTCAGACCTTTAGGATGGAAAAGAGAGTTTGACTGGGTCTGTTTCTGTCTCTTGCATCTTTTCTGCCCCTCTTTGTGTGATGATTGTTCCACATTTGACAGAGGCCATACAGAGAGTGGATCCGACGGCCATCAGTTGATGTATATGCAGTTATCTGGGGGATCACTGGTTGATGTAATTGCTTAATGAGAAAGCATTTACATGGACAAACAACTTGTGCGGAACAGAGATTTTCAAAGTTTGGCAGATGTTGTCACTATCATCGCCATAGCCAGAATTTGGGAAGATGGTGAGTATCTATAATCTGCGTTGGATCCATTGAAAAGATTTCGTGGGGTTATATATGGGGGATGCTATCTATTTTTCTATTACTTATATCTTTGTTGTTGTTCTTGTTGTGTACTTTCAATCAGTTTTGGCCTACCATGACCCTAGGGTGAACCTATCATGGGATTTTCTTGGCAGGATTTTAAGGAAGGGGTTTGCGGTTGCCCTCCTCTGAGGCTGAGAGAGTATGATCTGCCCAAGATCACTCAGTGGGTTTCTGTGGCTGAGCTGGGAACTGAACCCTGGTCTCCCGAGTCCTAGGCCAACACACAAACCACTACATCATGCTCGCTCATCTGTATCTTGGGCCATTTCTGCACTACACTGTTATAGTGCTATTATTCCACTTTCAACATCCTATGGAATCCTGGGGTTTGCAGTTTAGGGAGAAATCTCAGCCAGAGAGCTCTATGGCTTCAGTAAACTACAAACCCCAGAATTCTACAAAATATTGAAAGTGGAATAATAGCACTATAACTGTGTAGAGTGGAAATGGCCTTAGTGTTTCCATATTAAGAAATAGGAGAAGCCAGATCTTTGCTGCCCTGGCCTACGGTTTTGTTGCCTTCTCACCACCATATTGGGACACATGCATGTATGCAGGTATGTACTTTATGTCTTTGCATGTGTTGGTATAGTTGTCAAAGCAATTGCCTTGTACAGAGAAAGAAGGCTGTATCTCCTTAATTAGTTTGGGGGGGGGGAGTGATTAAAAAAAAAGAGAGACCAGATAGGTGAAAAATATTTGGGGCACAGATGGTTGACTACTCCACCCCCCCTTTTTTTTTCAAGAAAAAAGGGTGCTAGGATGGGGTTTTGAATAAGTTCCAAACTTTGGGGTGATTATTTCCACTATAACTTCTAAACTTGCAGTGACTCATCCATCACCGCATGACACCTGACACCTTGATAAATCATCATTTATTTCTAATTCAGTTTCTTGTGCATATTTGCAATTTTTGGCAACTCTGACGATTCCATCAACATTTTGTTATTAATTTTGATTTTTAGTATCATAAAGTTGCCTTACTCAGGGTTCTGGTTAAGAGGGACAGCTGAAAGCCTTTTTTCTGCCTGAGGTAGATAGTATACAGGTATCTAAATCATTTTAGCTTATGAGGCAAGAGCAAATTGCTTTACTGGCCCAGCTGTATTGAGGTACATAGTAAACAGGTATCCAAATCATTTTAGCATGTGAGACAAGAAATCTTGGAAACTCCTCTTCCAATTCTTTGCAGTTGTTGTTGTGTGGCTTCAAGTCATTTGAGACTCATGGTAACCTTAAGGTGAACCAATTGTGGGGTTTTCCTGGCAAGATTTGTTCAAAGGAGAGTTGCCATTGCCACTTTCTGAGGCTGAGAGAGTGCGTCCTACTTAAGGTCACCTTATGGGTTTCCATGGCTGAGTGAGGATTTAAAGCCTGATCTCCCATGGTCCTAGTCAAACACTCAAACTACTACACCATACTGCCTTGCAATACAAATATAGTAATAAGACATTAAATAGCTAACAAATTTCTTTCCTTTCATGATACCCCAAATCTTCTCCTTCATTCTGCCAAATGTGGGGCCAAATTTTCTCTTCAGCTTTTCACTTGTCACCCACCATTTTAAGTCAAGACTGTTAATACTGGCAAACAATATATTTTTAACAGAGAAAAAAAGACTTCAACAGCTATAATGAAATGAATGAACTACCTATTTAATTCTTTGTGTACCTGAATCAATATTATAATAAAGAACTGTGTCCAGCATTTCAGAAGAAGGAACATTGAGTACAGACAATAGACAAGTCAGGAAATTAAACTGTTTTCCCATGCTGAGAAAAGAGATTATTCTTTCCACTCGTGTTGCATAAACTAGTATAGTTTATATTTTACATTTACCCTAGATAGCCACATCACCTACCCTAGATAGCCACATCACCTACCTGTCTATATAAGAAGCTTTATATTTGGTAACATCTCTATTCAAGCCCATGCCTGACCTGTGACCTCACCAGCATCAATTGGTGCTTGCAGAGCTTGGAAAAGTTCATTTCTTAGACTACAACTCCCAGAATCTGCAGGTAGCATAACAAGTGTCCATTCTGGTTTGGAAAGTCTAGGAGTTATAGGGCAAAAGAGTAACTTTCCTGAGGGCTGATATCACATACTATACACATATCATGTACATATATCTACCAAGGGGAACTGAACTGGCAGAGAAGTGCCAAAAATAGACCTTCCCAGGCACTTTGGTGCCTGAAGCAAGGAATAGATTTATGCCTACCTCACAATACATAGAAGCTAGCTGGACTGGCAACTGAAACTTATTTCAACATTCATGATGGGCAGCACCCTTCAGTGGCTCACCTGAATATGTGGAAGCTAGTTTAGGCTAGTGGGCTAGTACTCTGTCTGCTCTTTATTCTTCATTATTGGTTGCTTGGGGTGGCTGCCTCATTCTGTTTAACAATACAGCCAGCCCTACAAGAAAGAGTCCTTGAGATCATGCAGGATACTCTGAAGAGACAAAGCAATCTCCAGAGATGCATCCCCACTGCACGATTATAGCAATTTGATGCAACTGTAATTGTCATTGTGCCAGCTTAGAGAATCTTGGGATTTATACTTTGGTTAGAAAATTATACTCTCCTTGAACTAAAGTATTAAAGCTTTCTGGTAGAGACCTCTAGTGTCTCATGAAACTACAGATCCCAGAATTCCATAGGGTGGAACCATGGCTCTTAAAGTGATATCAAATTGCTGTGGTTGTGTAATGTGGATATACCCTTGATTTCCCAAACATGGGGAGAGTTCTAAGGAAGTTCATTTCAGAAATAGAAAAAAAAAATTACCATTGTGGAGTACAACTCTCAAAATCCACCAGCAGGATTCTGGCATTTTGTAGTTCAAAAAGGTTTACCTTTGCAACCTCTGAATAATCTGAATAATCTCCATTTAGAACTTTCCACTCAACTAACTTGTATGGGTCATTGTAAATTCTTCATTGTAAATTGTCCTTAATACCGGGTCCTTTGTCTAAAAAAATGTTGAAGTTCTTGTTCTGCATAGGTTGATAGTGGCCTCCTAGAAGAATGAATTTCCTTTCTCCACAAAGATGAATAAAACACAAAGAGACAGCTAGGATGATCAGTTTTTGCTAAGTAGATACATGCTGTTTTATCAATGTCAGACATTGTCAGAAATAGCACCAAGAAGAAATGAAAACACAGCTTCATGCATCCAGCCCCTTTTTAAATATCTTGGAAACAAAAATCTTTATCAAACACATAATAATAATGAATATGTATCGCCTTTGCTTTCAGATATTTCATACCCACATTTTTCTCTTTAATGCTAAAAATGAAGACACCAAGCAGTGGCAGGTTGCCATAGATGTAGCTCTGAGCTGAAAATGAAAGAAATGCAGCTGTTTTGAGGGTTCTTTATGGCAGCTGTTTTAAGTTTTTTTACAAAATCATTGCACTGCCAATATGTATGCAATATGAGCAATATGAGAAGGTGGCCATAAGATTAGTTATTTCACACATAACTTTGATTTTTTAAACCAGAGTGGAGAAACTTTAGAGATCCAGATATTTTACTTGACAACCACCACAAATCTGTACCATTGACCATGATAGAAAAAGGTGATGGGAGCCCAAAGAATCCAGGGACACAAAGGATTCCCCTTCCTTGTTTGAAACATGAAGAACAGCTCCATCCATGAATAGTAACCAAGACAAGACATGACAAATGAGACCAGCATAATGAGAAATGGGGTATCACAGATTGCAGAATGCTGGGATTAAACTACAGGGCATAGTGTTTTGCCTGGTTCTTTCACAGGTCTTCTGGTCAGCCTTGCTGGAAATAGATTTCTGAACTAGATGTAGACTTTATTCAATCTTTATTCAAAGTTCATTCAATCCAATAGACAAGTCAGTCCTTAATTTCTTGTCTTTGTTTCATCTCCTTGTGTTAATAAGGAACACTGATAAGGCTAACTCAAGTCTGTGACAGCAAAATGACACTCCTTTTTTCAATTTTACATTAGAGATGTGGTGCTTTACTAATTTTCTTCTTGAGGGAAGCAACAAGTAATTATAGCAGTTTTTCTTAGCTGCCAGAAAGCCTTTCAAAATGATGCAATTTTCAAACCTGTTAGCAACTCAGGATATATTCTGCGCAAAACTTGCACATGGTTGTTTTGCCTAGCAAATAGCATTTTTCTGCAAAGAATATAACATTTTCTGTATGTAAAATACCAATACTTCCTTAGGAAATAGCTTTTCTGCACAGGAAACAACCTTTTATCTGGATTTTCACCACACACACACAAAAATGCTGTTTCCCATAGAGAAAATTCTCTTTTCTGCAGAAAACAACCATGTGCAAATTTTGTGCAGCATAAGTGCTGAACTGTGAAGATTCTCATCAGTCCAGGATTTTTTTCATTTGGATTTCTTGATGTTAGAAAAACATGATTTGACCATTTTTTCTTGATTCCAAATATTCCCCTCACTATTCCACATGTGAAATCTGAAGAGATTGACAAGAAAATTTTACTCCAACATTGGTAATACAAAACTGTCCTGCACCACAGGTGAGAGCAATATATGATTTTGGGGATGCTGCTGAATGAGCAGTATGGCACATGCACACACATATACACTCCACTTCTGCTCTTCAAAATCTTCAAAATCTTCCACAGTCTGTTATGCCTCCCTCCAAGATAGTGGTGGAAATGCCTAAACTAAACATAAAAGTGTTAGGAGAGTGACCAGTCACTAGGACAAGCCAAAGACTTCTGCAACTCCATTGGAGCTATCCCAACTATCCTCACTCAGCAATCAGCCTTTACAATTTCTAAATACATGTATATAGTCCTTAGTCACCAACAGGATTCCAAATGTTGTGTTTCTTTCCCCACTTAAAGTTGAACAATTTTAGAATATATTTTGACTAATTTGTGTAATACCCAATTTACTCAACATTTCTCCATTGATTAAAGCATGGTCCTATGTATATATATATTTTGCTGCAGATTTTGGACATTTTTGTTTTAAAAATGCATTATATTTGTATTATATGTATTACTTCCCAGGAATGCCCTGTGCATCTCACAAATATGCCAATGCATATTCGCCTGGGGTGTATGAAAATGCTATTCCCATCTAGACTGCAGAGTGTTGCCCTGTTTACTGGGGGTCCCGTGAGGGACACCTAAATAACCTTACAATTACACAAAATGGGGAAATTAGTCAAGAGCACTGGTTGGCACTACGAGAGGCAGGGTAACGCAGCAGGATCTTGTAACCCAATGTTTACGGGGTCAGGACAAGTCAAGAAGCAAACCATGTTGGAAATAAATGAATGATCTTTATTAAATACAGGCACACAATGTAAGCAACACATGCACACAGATAACTAAGGAAAATGAAGGTGTGAGTATGATAGCGGGGTTTTCAGAGGGATAGTTGATTTGGGTGATACGAAACCTGTTCCCAGAAAGAAGATAGAGAGCGATGCTGGGGTTCGATGTATCTCAGCACATGAAGCTGAGGGGAAGCTCACCAAGCAAAGTGGCAGCAAGGTGGTCTGGAACTCGGGAGCGATCCGAGGAAGGTCTCGGAATCATGGGTTTTTATAGAGAGAAATATAACTGTAGGCTATGCCGTACTTGGGGAAAACAATGAGTTTCGGACGTGAGACAAAGCTTTGGAAAGGTCAAGATTTAGCATGATTGAGTTAAGTCCAAATTGCAAATGCTCAGTGCTTGGCATTTGAGTATTCAGCTTGCCAGGTTGCCTGCTCGGGGCAGGGAATCCTTTGTAAACAGCGTGCATACATAATGAGGGTGTTTGCAGAGAGGTCTCCTAAAGCGGTGATCTGGCTATTTCTGGTTTACCTGTATTGTTTTGGGATATTGCAGCGGTTGATGGCCAAGCCTAGTTCTGTGCTTGTCCAAGGGCCTCACAAACACGTGGAGAGGGGTAGTGGAAGAGAGCCAAATTATTGATATCAAAATGAGATCTTTATGCGATCTCCAAGGAGGCCTAACCTGCAGTAACAGGAGTCCAGACAAAAAATTTCTCTATCTAGCAGAGTGATCCATAGGCCTACTGAAATTTCATATGGCTCTGGATCGTGGGAAGTAGGAGTGGAACTGTTATTTATTTTCTGGATAAAATGGGTTTCCTGACACTTGGGAAACCTGGTTGGGAAGAATAACATAATGTTGAGAGTTTTGTGCAGTTGCCAAATAATATTCATATATCCTGGGGTTTGTCAGGAAATTATTCTCTGCAGAAATACATGTTGATTATTTGCATGGCAGTATGGGTTTTAACGGGGAAAAAACTTATTTTTTTTTGCACAATACTAATTGAACTCTCACAGTCACAAGGCACACAGAGAACTGGCAGGTAGAGAGAGCCCTCAAAGTGCTGCCACAACTCAGTGCATGTTGTGGACCTAACTTCATAGCACCCTGATCTCCAGTGTGCCCAAAACACTTCAGTCAGATGTTGCCAGGCTACAAAGGTAAGTTTTAGGGTCATTTTCAGTCCTTTAGTCATTTGGAGATGTGAGTCCTAAGCAGTTACGATATCACAAATCCAGCTTATGATATTGTAACTACTGAAAGGATGCCAGCCTCTGTTTCAAGACAGACACATTGGGTGTGCGTGCAACACTGCTGTTTTCTGCACAAAAAAATAGCCATCCTGCATAAATAATATTGTCTCTATGAAACCTTCTCTCCCCCAAAAAAAACCCAGAAATCTTGCTGCCTCAAAAATAAGCCTCATGGGAGTATTGCCCCCCCACCAAGATTGCTGTTTTGTTTTTTTGATAGAAAACAGCAATCTTGTGACTATCTTTTTTTGTACAAGATTGGGGGTCTTGCTGCAAGGTTTTACTGAACACAATATTCTTTTTGTGCCAGATTACTATTTTGTGCACAGAAAACAGCAGTCTTGTATAAAAACACATATGGCTGTCGGGAAATTGTGCTTTTTTATGTGTGTTTGTGGGGGGTTTTGCAGGGGGGAAGAGCCTTGATTCTTATGAAAAAAAATTCTGATTGTATTTCTACACAGAATGATTTCCTGAAACACTTCAGGATGCATGAATACTGGGCAAAAACTGAACAAAAATATTCAGTTTCTCACAATAACAAGAAAAACGTACAAACTATTTGTCCTCACTTGCAAGGATAAAATGGTCAGATATTTACATCCCTAAGAGGAAGTGTGCATTTTTTTATCAAGATCCTTCAGAGATCCCTATGTAGTCCCTTTTACAAACAGAGAGAAAGAAAGAAAGAAAGAAAGAAAGAAAGAAAGAAAGAAAGAAAGAAAGAAAGAAGATAAATGGAAAAGAAAGCAGCAAAAATAATCTGGATCTGCATCAGTGAAAGAGCAGAGCAAGGAATAACAGTAGCTGCAGTGCTTGCAGATAAAAACACATAAGAAAAGGATGGCTTTTTTTTTTTTCAGAATCCAAATCACTACCCAGACTTCCGTCTCCTGCTATTGCAAATGTCTGCTTTTGATGCTAATGAATAAATATCGTACATGCATGTAGGTATTAGCTATGAATATAGCATTTTTTTCCTTTTCCTTACAAGTTATACATTAAAAAAAAAAAGATAGAATCTGTTGCAATCACTTTTGGGCTCAATCTCCATGCAGCCATCCCTTTCTCTCCTCCTCTCTCTCTCTCTCTTTCTTTAAAGCAGGGCATTTTATTCGTCTCTAATTCTGCTTAGGACCCACTTTAGCAATACTTTCTGCCTTAGATTAATTACCCTGATCTAATTCATTTAGTGGAGGACAGCTGTGGTACGTGGGTTGCCCGCTGATGTATTGTGTTAAATGACGCCCATCTGTCATTCCAGTATATCAGCATGAATTTGGTGTCATCCACTTCATTGGCTCTGCTGAGATGTGAAGTGCGGCTACAATGTTTACTACTGTTGTTAATTTAATATCTACACCTTTAATAACCTGACTGCTGTCATTCCCTGAACAATGATACATGATGGCCAGTGAAGAGCCAGAGAGAAGGCATTAACTAGATGGCCTGTGAGACCAGTTAGAGTTAATTAGTGCACTTCTGGGCAAATTTACTACTCTGGGTCTTGTAGGGCATTCTCTTGTGGAAAGGACTTATTGAAAATAAGAATTTTTAGACCTTCTAATGCTGTTGCTGACAATCCAGATTTGCTAAACTGTTTTCTTTATCAGGACATAGGCTATTTTAACAAGCACTGCAGATCACATACATTTCAATGAGAAATGTATGGCAGATTTTTCTTTGTAGTCAAGCACAGTAGTGTTTGACTGGAAATACAGGAAGTGACCAAAAACAAAGGAAGCATATTTCAAAAGCAAAAGAGAGGAAAATCAATTCAGACCATCAGATCAGCCAACTGACTGGAAAAGTATAGTGTTTGGGCTTGGTAGACCTCTGTGTGAAAAACATACCATGTACTTTGGTGCCATCATCTAAAATGCCTACTCAATAAAAGTCTGATGAATTTCATTGAGACTTATCTGATACATTGTTTCTGATGTTGGCTAAAGATATTGAAGTTCCACAAAATGTATAATCTAGAGAATGTAGACTTTATAGTCATATTGCAGATCAGGATGGGCACCATCTGGGGATTTCCTATATGAACAAAGTGTGTGAGAGGCATCTGACTATGTATGGAGAATTTCATCTCTGTATGACTGTTTGTCTTGATTTTGGGGCATAATTAACAAAAGAAGCTGAGAAGCAGTTTTGTCCTTCACTCTTCAGAAAACCTAAGATTATAGAATTATATTCTTTTGTCTGTTATTAATTTTAATAGCTAAGAGTTTGTCTACACTGCACAATTATAGCCCTTTTATATCCCACTAACTGCCTTAACTCCATCTTATGGAATCCTATGATCTCTACCCTGGCGACATACACAGAATTCTCTTCTGAACTCCCTTCAACTTCTCCTTGCCAGACCAATCTGGAATTTGAGAGCACCTTGAGCTCACAGGAGGAAATAAATGAGGACTGAAATTCTATTGTTGCCTTACACATGTGTAAGTTTTCCCTCTGAAAGCAGTTGGATATTTTTGTCCAAAGCAGAACTGGACAGTTCAAGCAGAATTACACATGCAATGTCATTATGCATGCTTATGCCCTGCACATTGATGTGAAGTGTGCATTGTACATGTTCCTAGAGGGCAGACGATACATAAATAATATTTCCCTGGACTTGTGTGGCAAACATCATGTGGGGAAGGGTAAGTTTTTGATTATCTCAATGGAGTGAGACAAGGATGTTAAAATTTCATTAGCATCAAGTCCCAGATCAAGACACATGATAGGGGCAAGCAAGTCAGTTAAGCAGTTCACTCCATATGTGCTACTCTGTTTGGCATTGACCAACCCTCCCACCTTCAATGCAGTGTGAGTTTCTCTGTTCACTTCAGGGGTGGATAGGGATTCCCCTCTCTTTTTTCCTTGGGAAGGGGCTTTCCGATCACATACTGTATTTGATGGACTTAGGGAAATTGGCTCAGGGTGGCATCATTAAATAGGTCGTCCTTTGGTAGGTAATAGGGGAGAATAAGACTTCGGTGATCACCTCTTGGCATCCTTTTGGTGTAGGGTAGGTTCTGGAACCCCCAAGTAGGGGGTTGGAGAAGGAGGCTATCCTTGTGGTTAACCTGGGAATAAGGCTCTCACTTTTAGGGCCCTGCACTTGGGTGGGAATTCTCCAGGTTATGCTGGACTGGGGAGCAACCAAAGCACTTTGCATCACCCCTGAGGCTGAGGTTTTATCACCCATGGGTAGGCTGAGCAGGTTGTCAGGTAGTGACCCTGGCATCACCTGCACCTATATCAAGTTGCTCCCCTCCTTTTTATTTTTCAGGCAAATGCAGTTTTAAATAGGACAGGTCAAAATAAAGTGGCCATTAGTTAACCCAACTTTGTGTTTGGTTTCTTTATTCCATGGTTGAACATCAAATGAGATTAATTAGACTGACAGACACATCCTCCAGAGGGATAGCCATTTTGTGATAAAACCAGCAGCGAGTCCTGTGAATGCTGAATACTGACAAAGATATTGTGGTGCAAGTTGGGTTATTAGAGCTCGCTTCCACTGAATCATGACATGGTTTCTGTTGTTGTTGTTCTATGCCTTTCAGTCACTTCTGATTTATGACACCCTTAAGGTAAACCTGTCACAGAATTTGTTTAGAGGGGGTTTGCATTTGTCTTTGTCTGAGGGTGAGAGAATGTGACTTGCCCAAGATCGCCCACTAGGTTTCAATGACTTAAGTGGGGATTCATACATTGTTGTCCAGAACTGTAGTCTCTAGTTGTTAGTAATGTTTAAAACATGCATACGCATAGATCAATATATGCAGAACCAACAGTAACATCAAACATCCATAAAAGAGATTCAGATAGGAATGAGATTACATTGTTCTTCTCCCACCCCATCATCACTTTCTTTTTCAAAACTATATGTTAAAATCAAAATAATGAAAGAATTATACACACGCACGCACGCACACACACACATAGAGAGAGAGAGAGTATTTCTTAAAGGAAATGATGAACCATCTCCTACTTGAATTGGATTGGGATTTGCTATGATATTGACTGGAAGCATATTATCTTCCAGAAAATATATCACTGAAACTTTTAAAAGGAAGATGACAACACAGTTCATGCTCTAGAGCATCTGTTTTGTAATTAGATTTGCAGCAGTTCCTTCAATAGCATGGCCAAGCTCAATTCACTAATGCATTGGCTTCCTCTACCTGCCTTCTCCACAACTGCTTCCATACATTTTTCCATTCTTGATTGATATGTTACTTCAGTCATCCTCTAAGGTATTACCATGGTAGGTAATAACAGATACTGATGGATTGGAATATCTCGTGTGAGTTTTCTCATTTATTGTTATTTGGTTCTACTCTTAAAAATTTATGCCAGCAAGCTTTTGAAGTCGTGGACTTTAAAAAAATCCTAAACCTGATACATAAGACTAATTTGGGACCAATGAAAACTTCTGATTGCAAGTGCTCATCAAAACAGAAATACCTTTGAGAAAAAGTGGGGATTCTGATGTGTGGAATAAGGCTGTAAGTAGTCTCTCTATATATAGGCCTGGTTGGTAAAATCTGAAATAGCTTTCAGGAGCCAAATTTCCAGAGTTCTTTTACAAGATCTGGGAATCCTCAAATGTTTCTTTTACCAGATATCTGTCTAGATCTGAGTTAAACACTTTGTTCAAATATCCTCTTATGATTATTTTTCATTATGCAAATTCCAAGAAATATTTTCAAGCTCTATAGAACATTTTTTTACTATTTGTCTTTGATATTTGATCCCCCTCCCCAAATTTCCTTTGTGTATCTTTCTTAAATCTTTATCTTTCACCTTTACAAGTAACAATTTCAATATTTTTTAAATGCTTGCATTCCTTACCACAAAATAACATGTACCTTTCCCTATTTTAATTTTACAAAATGTTCCTCTCTTTTTATTACTTCATTTAAGCTGTTTATATCAGGTGATACAGACTTTGTTCTGTTGAAAATAAAAAAATAGAATAAACATAGGAACAAGTTCACCTGTATTTAATTCTTTCTGATATGGGATCCTCAAATTACATTCTGATAATATACTGACACTTCAGAGGTTAGTATCATTAGATTTAATAGGACTTACTCACAATGTGTGTGTATGTGCCTTCAAGTCAACTTGCTAACTTATGGTGACCCCATGATTTTCACAGGGTTTTCTTTGGCAAGGAATACTCAGAGATGATTTTGCCAGTTCCTCCCTCTGAAATATAGCCTACAGCACCTGGTATGCATTGTCAGTCTCCCCTTCAAGTACCAACCAGGGCTGATCCTACATAACTCCCAAGATCAAGCAGGATCTTGTGCCTTTAGGGTAGTGACTATTAAACTGTAGGACTCATCCACATGTAAATCTACTTCTTGTTCCCACAAAACCTCCTCATAGTGATTTGGCATTTGGTCTCTTGGTTTCTCTGGCTAAAAGAAGCTTGTGGGGTTCTAGTCAGAGATTGTTTACAAAATCAGCTATCAGTTCTTTTTAACCAGAGATGGTGATATCAGAGACTGATTTGGGATTATTTTCCATGCAAAGCATGTTTGATAGTACTAAGTAAAGCATGTATAAGAATCTTTTGCTGGCTCAGCTATTCAGTAATGTAACAGCAGCCTTCTACTGGATATGGATGTTGCACAGCTGCATAATTCTAATTCCTGAACATGCAAGTCCACCTACAAAGACATAAATTCATAACAGCCCATATGTATAAATAGTTTGAAATGAACCAGTTAGGCACCCCAAACTTTAAAGAGTACTCATATTTTTTATTTAGCATCCACTAAAGCTAGCATTGTCTGGTCTCTAAGGGGAGCTGCATCCCCACCAAAGAAGGTCCTCCCACACCTTAATGTCATTACTGGTAGGACACCAAAGAGCTCCCTTTCCAAAAGACCTCAGTCCTGGGACAGGTATATGTGGGGAGAAGCATTCCTTCATGTGCTGGGGTTTCAGGCTGTTTAAGGTTTTAAATATCATGACAAGCACCTTGACAGTCAAAACCAACCATAATGAAGCAGTGGTAGAACAATGCCAGAAGTTCCAGGTAACTTCAAAATATTGTTATTTTTATTCATTCCAAATAATATTCTAAGTTCTGTATTTCAAGTATTTTTGCTGGAAAGCGTATGTATATTTTCTTTGGTTCTTTCCTACTCAAGGCCAAGCTGTTGCTTCTCATCACAGCTTTGGAGGCTGGGTCTGGAAAGCACTGCTATTTTGGATGTTCCCAGCTTACATCTCATTTCTGCCATATCACACACTGTACAAGTTACGTCTGTCCTGTTCCACATGAGCTACCATGCTTACAAGTGTCCTAAAGATCAGAAAGTGAATGTTTTGTAATAGAAATCTCAATTCAACTGTGTAGCTATGTTATATGATTATGGTGCTTTGACATCACTTTAACTGGCATGGCACCATCCTATGGAATCTTAGGATCTATATAAGAATGTACTAGAGAAATCTAAGTACCTAACCAAACTATATGTTCCAGGAGATATGGCAGTTGAAATGGTACCAAACTGCTATAATTATGCAATGCAAATACATCCATACTTTATTTTTGCAGAGAGGAGGAATGTTTCCCTTTTATTACTGGTTCATAGTATTAATTTGGTGGAAGGCTTATTTTTATTTTGGATTGTCAGAAAGATGAGTATGATGATGGAAAGCAATAATTGTTTCATTTCCTTTAATTTCTTTTATAGCAATGTAAATGTTCATCAGTTGTTCCACTGATGCATTTCAGTTATGATTTCCAATCAAATGAAACAAAAATCTATCAAATGAAACAAAAATCTTGTATTCTCACATGATGAAAAAGAAAACTTATCATAACGTTATCTTGCAGAATCACCGGTCTCTGCTGGTTTAGATATTATTTGCATTTTTCCACAAAATCACATTTACCTTTACAGGGGGCAAAGTGAATGGTCCCAACCTTACTGTACCCAGCCTATGCCAATAGCTAAATCTTACACTGTGCCCACCTAAGAGTGTCTCAGATGTGTGTGACTATAAATCCCATCATCCTCAGACAGCATGGCCATTGACATGCTGGCTGGGCATGGTGAGGGTTGCAGGACCCCTGGATAGAAAAGGCCAACATAGCTAAACTTAATTTTGAACTCAAGAAATTTGTTGAGGTGACATGTTTTTAAACTTCACAAACAAACATTTGCTGCAGGTCTGGTTCGTGCTCAGCCTGGTATAACATCTACATTGCACACTTGAGTCTCAGTATGAACTGAATTGGCCACTTCAGTATTGGGTAAAGACCTAACATCCTTGGCTTACATCCAATTGCTAGTAATAACTGGAGTAAAACCTTTGACTCAAATGCTAAATAACAAGTCACCACTTGTGTAAATTCCATGTGTTCAGTCTGGGAACTCTAGTTTAAACTGGTGATTGGATTTAGGCTACTTCATTCCCAAAGACTGCATTTACTTTAGTTTTCAGATACTATCTGGCATGAAGAGAAGCATATTGTGGCATTGTAATAATGATATGAATTCTCACCTCTCTTTACAGGAATTCAAGATAAATATGAAAGCAAAAAATCGACAAGTGCAGCAAAATTAAGTGATTCCCAGTTGTTGGCACCGACTGGATATAAGTATCAATCAATGCCTGTAGGGCAGGGTGTTAATCAGAAGACAAAAATGTACCAGTTAACACAGGCAAGAAGCCACAACAACCACAGCAGGATGAAGATGAAGAGTCTAAATGAGATTGTGATGAGTATTAGATGAGCAGCAGTAGCAACTCACTGGGACCACATCTTGCCACTATGGGGCAGTTTAAAAATTCAGTTAAAGAAACAAACACGTGACAGTTGCTATTTTATTAATAGGTTTGTTTTTATTGTACTTTTTGTTTCTATTTGCTTTTTTTAATCCACAGTAACCTGCTCAAATATGGAGCAGTCTCATCCATCCATCCATCCATCCATCCATCCATCCATTTATCCAGGAAACAAGAAACAGTTGGCTCATAAAAACAGCACAGGACAAATTTTGTGTCTGACTTAGTTAAGAAAGGAAACTCTGCTGATAGCACACTTTGGGACTTTCTTTTCCATCTTTTTGCTAGAAATAACTTGAATAGATATTTGCATTGCATAATTGTATTTCCTTTCATCACAACTCTGATGAAACTCCACCATCAATCCAAGTGAGATGACGGCTTCCAGTGGCCGATTCTAGTGTAGAGCAAGACATCCTGTTGGCTTTCCCTCCTGACTGTATGTACTGCCATTCCTTTCAGCCTCTCTCTGAATCCTATATGACTTGTATCCAGGCTATTTCTGAGACTACGGCCCTTTCCACACAAAGTATTTACCACAGAGTACTGCGAGTCATCCTGGTACTGTTCTGCACATGGGCACAAAGTTACCTCACGTTATTTTCCATCATTCTGCATGGAATCCCATGATAATGCACCACCATGTGGTAGGAAAGCACAGTATTTAAAAAACAGAAAAAATCCAGTTCACATTCTGGCATCAGAGCAGATTTGGGTTTTCTCAGTATGTGGAAAGGTACAATCCGTGCCAATGTGAATTGGTAGGCAATGGAGGGCAGGCTGTAAGGCCAGAAGTAGGTATGTACCTATGTGGGTACGCACAAATGGAAACCACCCAACACAAAACAAAAACAAAACCCAGCCAATCATGGTCACCAGGGTGGGGTGAGGGAAGCCAGGGGACTGGCCAGCGCTGGGGTAGTGAGGATGCACAAACTCGCACTCCTTTGCATGACATTGCTTGAAATTGGGGGGGGGTGTGTGCAGAATGCAACAAAGGTAAATTGCGTTATTTAACCTGACATGAGATGCGGCAAACCACTTCTCACACCTTGTGTGGAAAAGGCCTATATCTCCCTTTATCAGCCCATTAGAGTTTAAGATCTTCTGGAGAGGCTCTTGTCTCTGTCCCAACATCTTCTCAGGCTCATTGGAGACCAAAGGATGGAGCCTTGCAATGACTGTGCCAAGACTTCTGAGCTCCTTACCTAGCAAGGCCATATGATGGTTCCATTCTTGCTCTACTTCTGCCAGAAAGGTAAACTATTCTTATCCCATCAGGCTTTTAGAAACTGACAGAGATGGGCTTTTAATGGTGTGTTGTGATGTTTTATGGTTTGCATATAGTTTTTTCATGTGTTTTAATGTTCTTAACTTCATAAATTGTCTGTCTTTTAAGTAACTTTTATATTTATACTTGTACTGAAGTTTTCAAATACTTTTCAATCTGTGTTATTTTCGAATATGCTGTAAGGCACCATGGGTCCCATTATAGGGTGAAATGTGGAATATAAAATTGTCATATCATCATCATCATCATCATCATCATCATCATCATCATCATCACCACCATGAGATGTCATGTCGAGGAGGGACTGGACTTGTTTTCCACTGTTCCAGAGACTAGGACAAGGAGCAATGGATTCAAGCTGCAGGAAAGGAGATTTCATCTGAATCTCAGGAAGAACTTCCTGACGGTCAGAGCTGTCCAGCAGTGGGATCTGCTGCCTCAGATTATGGTGAAGTCTCCTTCTTTGGAGGTTTTTAAGCAGAGGCTGGATGGCCAGTGCTTTGATGTGTGTTCCTGTATGGCAGGGGGTTGGACTGGAGAGCCCCTGTGTCTCTTCCAACCCTATGATTCTATCATCATTGTTATCCTGTTCTCTGGGGGTCCCGAGAGGGGTGCCCAAATAGCCAAACAACAACAACACAACCTTGGGGAAAATTAGCTGGAGCACTCACTAAAGCTAGCGAGAGGCAGGACAACTTAGCTGGATCTTGCAACCCCGCGTCTACGGAGTCAGGTCAGTCAAGCAGTCAGACAGTTTTAAAATAGCAAAAATGATGTTTTATTAAGTACAGATAAATATTAAAGACAACACAGTCACATAGCTAACTAAAGAATTGGAAATAGGGATTTTCGGAGGGAAATGGGTGATACGACACCTTTTCTCATAGTCCTGGAGAGGTATGAAAATAGAGTTCGTTGGAGTGCAGGAAAGAAGCTCAGCGTGGTCCGGTGAAGGGAGCTCACCAAACAAAGCGGCAGCAAGGCGGTCTGGAACTCGGGAGCGATCAAAGGATGGTCTCAGAATCGGGGGTTTTTATAGGGTGAGTTGTGACTGCAGACCATACCTTACTTGGTGAGAACAATGCGATTTAAGAGCGGGACAAAGGTTTGGAAAGGTCAGAGTTTAGCATGATTGGCTTAGGGTCGAATTAACAATAGTGTAGCCAGTATGCAAATGCAGACCGCTTAGTACAGCTTTGTGAGGTTGCCTGCTCGGGGCCGGGAGCCTTTGTTAGTATCTCACATAAGCAACGAGGTGTTTGCCGGAGAGGTCCCTGAAGCGACGAACTGGTTGTATCTGGCCTGCTTGGGTGGAGAATGGAATGTCCAGCAATTATCGGCCGCGCTTGTTTACGTGCTTGTCCAAAGGCCTTGTAAACACGTGGAGTGGGGTGGCAGAGGAAGGCCGAATGGTTTGATATCAAAACTATATCATATGCTATCTCCAGGTAGGCCTGGACCGCAGTAACATCATCATCATCATCATCGTCATCATCATCATTATTTCTGGCCATTTCCATCATCATGAACTAGAAGTGAGCACCCTGACAGAGATGGTTCCTTTTTGCTGACCTGGGAGGTCTGTCTCTTCTGTCCACTGTCTTCCAATGCATCATGGATAGTTCCCCTGGAAAAGCTCCCTGCCTCAAATAAGGAGGCAGAGAAGTGTCAAGAGAATTTTGTGTGGGCATGATGCACTATGCTAATATGATGCTCTCCTCCATCATCATTGCTGCTCTTTGTGACAGGTAGTAAGCTGCTAAAGCAGCAAGCAAGGGCCAGCAAGAGGTTCAAAGATGAAGGTCTGAATGCTGTGAGCCTAGCTGATAGCCCTCAGGTATAGTGAAGGCTGCTATGTCTTGTTGCATGGTTAAGACTCAATTGTTTCTCCATGTTGAAGAAGATCATCTTGTTCTTTGGCCAAGACAAACAAAATGTCTTTGGTCACCCAAAGTTCCTCCAACAAAAGCTTCACACTGCCTATATCAAGTGGGTACTTGTCATCCAAATGGTTTTGCATTTCAGTCTCCATTGTCCCATACGCTCTAACATTTCACAGATGAAAATGAGGGCCATTTCTGCACTACACTGTTATAGTGCTATTATTCCACTTGCAACGTCCTTTGGAATCCTGGGGTTTGCAGTTTAGGACAGGGCCTTTAGAATTTTCAGACAAAGAACTCTTTGGCTTCAGTAAACTACAGACCCCAGAATTCCATAAGATGTTGAAAAAGTGTAGGCGGGAAATGTAATACAATGTAATGTAGGAAGGAAATGGTCCAGGACATGTGTGGTCAAGCAACATCAGTGTGCTCAAGACAATAAAAATCGTTAACACACAAGCTAGGGGAAGTGCAGCAGTTCACCATCTCCTGAAAAAGGCAAGATTCTACATCCTCCTCTCCTCTTCCTCCAATGAACTAACTGAGCGCAAACTACTTTTGCACTTAGAACTCAGTTTGCAGCAGCTGAAGTAAGAGGAAGACAAAGGGAAACGTTGGAGAAGAGACAGAAACTGCGACATTTTAAAAGGAGCTGAAAAAATGGAGGACATAGGATTAAGTGAGGCTGTCTTTACCAAATCAGGGCAGTTGGAGGGTATTCTTCCTCATGGGCTATGTGGCTATCCTGGCTAGGGCTGATGGGAGTTGTAGGTCTCGTTAGCAAAACTACAGTTGCCTATCCTTGGCATATACATGTAGTTCTATTTTATATTTAAAAATGCAAGCTGTTAATGTATGTTTAATGTACCATCAAAATGTTTAAATGATTAATATGACTACATATAATATTACAGAAAACCTTTACCTTTCTCAAGAATCTCTTGTCTGATACGTCATGACTTCTGGCTTTTTTGGATTAAGTATACTGAAAACATGAAAATTATAAAAGTTTAAGTACTATATTCCACCCCTCCATAAATATCCACAACATAGTAATGAAACCTGAATAAGCAGATTAAAACTGATTTAAAAATTAATCCACAACTCTCTTTTTCAAGAGATTTTCAGTGTTCAATTAGTAACCCAAGATTTTAATTTTTTTTAAAAAAAATGAAGTGCATCAAGATTTATTTTATTGTCATGGTTGTTGTTGCAAATAACCTGAGTATAGCTGACATGAAAATTAAAATATTCCTTGCATCCTATTTTAATATGAAGCTTAATGAGTAGAGGGAAAAGTAATTACATATTTATCTGCATAATACTAATATTGATGAGCTAGAGAATACATTCACACTAGCTTAAGAAAATGCTCCTTCCCTAAATTTGATCTAAGGAAAAAAAATGATGGGCTTTTAAAAAAGAATTCCAACTCAGGAGATCTCAGTGGAAGTTGGTTGTTAAACAAATTTGCTTTTAGCTAGTATATTTGATGAATTTCAGTTCACTTAGGCTGGAATATTTATGTCTCCCTCCATTCCCTCCAGAGTAAGGAGTTTCTACATCCTTTGCATGCTTCTATACTGTCACATCTAATCCAACGCTATTTAGAAACAGTTACATATACAATGGATCAGCAGTAGAAACCTAAAGTAAGCAAGCAAGCAAACAAACAAATCCATATTTCTAGAAACTTCTTACCAATGAATAACAATGCAAAACAGCCCTGCATTGAAAGGGGATATAAGTCCTAAATAAATAAAGTTAATTTAGTCAGAGTACAGAGGAGAGGTCTAACTGTTCTGGCATCCTTCATATGGAATGTCACCCCAATGAGATCAGATAAGCTTCCAACACAGAGTATTTCAAGTGATAGTTGAAGACAGTGGTTTTCTGAGATATTTTCTTGACTGCTGGTCCAGTTAGTTAGCTCTAGCATCATAACGGCATGTTTTACTCTTTTACTGTTTTATTATTTTATCGCAGTTTTACTCTTTTGTTACTTGATTGCATTGTATTCAGTGATTTCTGACACTGCAATAGTGTAAACCACTTTGGAATATTTAAAAATGAGAACTGCAAAAGGTTCTAGGTTGTTTTGGTTTTTTTTGCAAAACTCACATGTATTCCTGGAAACAACAGCAGGGGCTGCACAAAATGTATGTTTTTGCACACCAAAATAAAAACAAAAACGCCTCACAGTTTTCACACACACACACCACCGTTTCCAGAAACACATGTGGGTTTTTTTGTGCAAAATATCTGGTGTTTTGTGTGTGTACGTGTGTGTGTGAGAGACTGTGTGAGAAAAAAGGACTAATAATGGATACCTTTAAAAACTGTTATGTAGAACCCAACCATCATTTTATGAAAGTCTGCATTTTCTGCCTTTCAGTTTCGGCTGACTTCACTGTTTACAACCCCACCCTCATAACCACATATATATGAGCTTGTCAAACCAAGGATAACAGTTCATGCATTTTATGAGGTGGACTTGGTCCTTGAAAGTTTATGCCATATTAAATTTGTTAGTCTTTAACAGTGAAACAAAATTCTTTGTTGTTTGAGCTGACTCAGAGTTAACAAGGCTTTTGCCATGGCAGCCATTACCTCTAGCATCTCAAGAAGTGGAAGTTTCCATTTCTTACTGCTTAAACCTTTTAAAACTGGAGCTAAACTGGGACATTGCCACACTAGACTATTGTAGCGCTATTATACCACTTTCAACATCCTATGGAATCCTGAGGTTTGCAATTTAGAGGCTCCTCCCTAAACTGCAAACTCCAGGATTCCACAGGATGTTGAAAGTGGAATAATAGCACTATAACGGTCTAGTATGGGAATGGCCCTAGTCACACCATCAGCAATCATCTGGCCATGTCCAACTATATTGTCCTGAGCTGATATATCCTTAGTGGAACAGACTCTCCTTGATGAGATCTTAGCTATGAGTTCTTTGCTATGTAAATCTGTTATCACTTACTACAGGATGCTGAATTCCAGAAGAATAGAATGTGGTGGGCATAGGAGGTCCATACCCTTCAACATTGCTTAGATGAAAAGTGAGACAGATGTGGCCAAGCAACTCCAGATGTCAAGATGGCAAAACTTATTAATGAGTAAGAACACACACGAGAACCAGCTTGGTATAATGATTTGAGTGTTGGACTATGACCCTGGAGATGAGGGTTTGATTCCCTGCCTCACCATGGAAACTTACTGGGTGATTTTAAGTGTGTCACATACTCTCAGCTCTCAGAAAACTCTGTGATAGGTTCACTTGAGGGTCACCATAAGTCAGATATGGCCCTAAAGCACACAACAATAACAACCACAAGAAGAAGAAGAACGAACACTCTATGATGGACTGTAGCAGTTTGCTTTGTCCTGAAGCTACACGAAAGGCAAGATTCTGCCTTTCCACTCGTCTCCCATTGCTAAGTTAAATTGAGTGTGGATTACTTTTGCACTTTGAACTCAGTTTGCAGCAACTGAAGTAAGCTTCGAACAAAAGGATAGAGTGAGAGGAGAAAGAGAATATTTAGAAAACAGCTGAAAAAGTGGAATGGCTAAGGATCAGTTGGAGCTGTTCCTGCAAAATCAGAACAATTGAACGGTATGGAGGCCTAGTTCTACCCTTCATTCATTCCTTCATTCTTTTTTTTTTCTTTCCCCCCCTAGTAACATTAGAATGCTACAGAAGGTCATTATTTGGCTACAGTCAGGGGCAGGTAAGCAGCAGGGACTGTGGTTTCTTATTAAAAGCCTCCTGTCTCCATACTGAATTCAGTATCAAATCACTTTATGGTTAAACAACTATCTTCCATATTTTCTTTCTTTGCTCAAGTAACTTCAGCTACATAATTATTTACACAGGGAAAAGTACCACAGAGCAATCTGTTTGAAAAGTTAGAATGCTACAGATGGTCATTCTCTGGGTTAGGTAAGGAGTGGAAGCTGTGGATTCTATTAAGAATGTCCTAATTCTTTCCCCCTAATAATTTGAATAAACTATCTTCCACACTTCCCTTCTTTGCTAGAGTAACTTCAGCTACATAATCATTTATACAGGGAAAAGTACACTGGAGCCATCTGTTTGAACCATTTTCTACACGCCATTGAACGTTGCAACAACAGTTATTAATAATCTCACCTAAATCTAACTTTTTTTTTTAAAGGTTAACATTTCCAACGTGGGCCATTTACTGTGCATACAGTACCATCCAGGCTCAGGAGAAAACACCACTAGCCACATGGTGAAACAGATCCCATCAACAGAATATTTCAATGTGAGTAATTACAGTGCATTTTCACAATGTGTTCACTGCACTTTTTCCTCTTAACATTCTTCTTACATTTGGAATGCAACAGAAATGGAAATTTGGCCACTGAAATTGGATGAGAAGATATTGGGATGGTATGTGAACATTTGGCCATTTTCACATTACACTGCTGTAAAGCTATTATTCCCACTTTAAACATCCTATGGAATCCTGGGGTTTGCAGTTTAGGGAGGGGCCTTTAGAATTCTCAGCCAGAAAGCTCCTTGGCCTCAGTAAATGACAAACCCCAGAATTCCACAAGATGTTGAAAGTGGAAAAATAGCACTATGACAGTGTAGTGCAGAATTGGCCTTTGTGTTCCCTAAATCCTGATGCTCTCTCTCTCCCATCTATATTCTATTTAGACTGGCTTCAAGCACATACACTTATTTCAGAGAAGTTTTCTACACAGATGGTGGTACTCTCGTTCCACCCATATATCACAACCTTGTGGGCATGCATAATAATTTTCTCTCCAGTTGTGGCAACACTTTGCCTGTTAATTAACCTCAACAAGACAGGGGTTATGCTGATACCAACATTACAATTAATGGCAACACATTGATTTCTTATACTGAGATAACATCCTTCTTGATAACATGCTTTTTGATAAAGAGGGGGAAAAAATACTACTTTCAGCTGATGGTGGTTTTTGCTATGTGCACAGCAAAGTTTAGAACTTGATGTGCCCAGTCAAATAAAATCAATGTTGCTTAGATTCACTAAGTGCTGGGAGTAATTGACATCATATATTTTCTGATAATACATCTGTAAAATCTAGGTAGCATGTAATTCAGAAATGTAACAAAGGCATGGATAATCTTTTCTGTCCTTGTGCAGCAGATGACATTAGAAGTTGGATTTTGAATAAATGGTTGAAACATCAGATCATTATGTTGTTAACCATCTAATAATTACCTTACCTACATATTTTAGAAGGACCATTGTACCACATTGGTAGGTCATGTGGTTTGCTTTCACTAAAGACATTCTCAGGTATAATCTCTGACAATTCCAGGTAAAGCTGCAAAGTCCTCTTGCCTGAAAATCCAGAGAGTTGCACCCAATTAGAATAGGCAACACTAAGCAAGAAGGACCACTACTCTGACTCAAAGGTAAGGCAGCTTCCCATGTATCTGATTTATCTTGACTGAGATTATGCAACAACACCTTGTTAATAAACTGCAATACCAAATATGCATGCACATCTGTGGGCATGATGTGCAACACATGAGTGCAAATCCGTGTGCAATGGCACTGCATGCACCATACCACTTCACGTTTGAATTAGATATACCACTTCTGCACTGGACAAAAATGTACAAGAGACCAACATGTGTAAAAGATGAACAGGGTGTCTGCTGATGATTAGGATTATTTTATCCTAATCTATCCATCTATCAAGTGGCTGTACAGAGATTATATAGTTCCTTCGTAGGCCTTTTGCATGTTGATGGACAATAGCTTCCAACAGCCTTGCTAACATGGCCAGGGTGAGAAATGGTGTTCTACAACATGTGAAGGACCATGCTGTGCCCACCTCTGAAAGCTAGAGAGAGAGAGAGAGAGAGAGAGAGAGAGAGCGCGCAATGGCATGTGTATTTCTATACCACTTATCAGCTAAGCACTCTCTGAGTAGTTTACAATGTGTTAGCTAATTGCCCCCAACAAACTGGGTACTCATTTTACCAACCTGTGGAAGGATGGAAGGCTGAGTCAACCTGGAGACCAGCAGGATCGAACTCACAACCTTGTGGCTGCAATACTGGCATTTAACGACTGCACCACCAGATAGATAGATAGATAGATAGATAGATAGATAGATAGATAGATACTTTCAAATTTCAGGCCCTAAATTTTGGGATACCCTCTCAGTTTAGGTTTGCATGCCCCACTCTTTGCTCAAAATGAGTCAGGGGAGCTTTGGACCCTTCATGTCTGCCTACCCCAATTTAGATTGTTGTCTATTATTTCTTCTCTGCCTCCCTCAACTGACATTTCTAAATATTTCTTCTGGATGTTAAAGGTTTATATCCATTCATCCTATTTTACAGCCTCCTAAAACATCCTTATTTCCAAGAACTCTTTCTAGTATACGTTAAGGAGAGGTTGGTTTCATACATTTCATCTAGAACACCAGCTGAAGCAACTGGGTTTTAGAGGGTCACCAAGTAAATTACAAGTTAGCAGGATTATGTGGCAGAACCTTCAAATACCATATAACATGGCAGAAATGTTAAGCAGTTTTGAGGAATGTTATTTTTCAAGAACACTAACCTTGCCCCTTTTAGAAGTTGTGGATTTAACTCCCATACACTTTTGCCAGCAGGGTCAATAGGCATTATGGGAGTTGTAGTCCACACCTTCAGGAGAGCATGAGATTGCCTACTTCTGTTCTGCCTTATACATTTAAAACATACTTCGTTCACCATCGCATATATTTAAGTCATCTCAGTTTTCTAGTAGATCAGAAATAATGCCTGAAATCCTGTAATCTAGTGTTGTTGCTAAATTCACATCCAGAAAAATGGTTTTCTGTGGGGCTCATTTTTTTTTATTCTTTTCATTTTCTGTGCATAAATGATAAAAGAAAATTAAGTTTTGTAAATGTTATGTATGCCAAGAAGAGAGGAAGACACAATGGAAATGAATACAAATAAGACATCTCTCAGCAAGATCTCGACCATGAGTGTGAAAAACACTGGGTATCTCATTAGCACAGAAATAAACAGCCCTATCTGCCTAAGGAGGTAATGGCTCTTTCCAAGCTCTCTTAAAATTCAAACACAAATGTCAAAACAGAACGTCTTTCAGGGAAGCTGCCTACCATCTGAGAATTATTCATATACATTTTACAAACGACCCCTTGGGGGAAAGTGTCTGTTTTTTTACTGTTATAGATAAAGACACGAGGCTATCTATGGGGATGAGAATGCATGATATTGAGGGGGGGGGGAAAGGAAAGTGACAGAAAGGGCACTTTATTTAGATGCCAGTATAGCTGAGCTCCCAAGGATTCTGTGTCCTGTCTAGGTTCACTTAAAAAAATAAGGGTACCAGAATCCTATATGACTTGTTATGTAACATTACATATACCTAGCTATGTAGCAGAGCTGCTAAGAACCCTCTTTACAGAATTGCACAGGTGCGTAATGGGACATCGCTAAGAGAACTTTGCCAGCTCTGCCATGTTGTAACGTTAACACCAGCCCTCTACTGGATATGGACATTATGGAACTGCACAATTTTAATTCCTGTAGACATAAATCCATTTATGCATAATATACATACATATTTGTCATCATCATCATCATCATCATCATCTTTATTTATATCCTGTTTTTCTCCCAGGTTGGCACTCAAAGTAGCTTACAATTAAAAAAATAGTTAAAAGTCATAGAATACAATCGAAATTAAACAATTGAAAGAATTAAAATGATGTTAAAATTGCATAATTAAAAACTCAAATATTCATCAGAAACACAGTATCTAGTACCTGTTAGGCCACATATAATCATACATTGAACACCTGTCTGGAAGCAATCTAAGCAATTTAATATAAGCAATTTAAGAATGCAAACTTGGTGATATACCATACCATGAGATTATGATGATTGATGATGATGATGATTTATATCGTGCCTTTTTCCTAAGACTTGGTCTGAAAGCAGCTTACACATTCAAAAGATTATAATTAAAAACATACAACACAAAATAATCAGAATTAAAATGATGTAAAGTCAAAGGCTTTAGCAAATTTTTACATGGAACACTTTGAAAAGCAAGCCTTGGAAACTGCACCAAAAAAGCCCATTATATGGTTCCATTATGTAGATGACACTTTCACCATTTAGAGCTGTGGAGAAGAACTGGCCATGTTTCTGGACCATCTGAACAACATCCACCCAAACATCCAATTTTCCATGAAAAAAGGAAGGAAGACTACCCTTTCTGGATGTCCTGGTCATCCGCAAACCTAACCAACAATTGGGCCACACAGTTTACAGAAAACCTACACACACTGACAGATATCTACACAAAAACTCCAACCATCACCCAGGACAAAAAACAAGCACAATAAAAGCTCTGGTAGACCACGCAAAAAGAATCTGTGAACCCTACCTCCTGAAAGATGAACTGAACCATCTAAACTGGGCTCTGCAGGCCAATGGTTACTCCTGTTCAGACATCAGAAGAGCCTCTAGACCCCCAAAAAACCCACAACAGTGAAGAAAAGCAGCCAACTAAAGAGAACGTGTTTTTACCATACATCAAAGAGGTCACTGAACATATAGGGAAACTGATGAAGAAACATAACCTTCAAACAATATACAGACCAACCAAGAAAATTCAACAAATGCTACATTCAGCAAAGGACAAGAGGGATCCTCTAACTTCTACGGGAGTTTACTGCATACCTTACAGCTGTGGGCAGGTCTACATAGGGACTACTAAACACAGAGTCCAGACACGAATCAAAGAACATGGAAGACACTGCAGACTGATCCACCTAGAAAAATCAGCAGCAGCAGAACATGTTATAAACCAACATGGATACAGAATGCTTTTTGAAAGCACAGAAATTCTGGACCATTCTGATAAGTACTATGTCAGGCGACACAGAGAGGCCATTAAAATCCATAAACAGATGGACAGTTTTAACAGGAAAGAGGAAACTTGGAAAGTAAACAAGATTTGGCTACCAGTACTGAAGAACACTAAAATCAAGACTCAAAAATATGCCAATGAACACCACCCAGACTCTGGAGGTCCCTCCCCAGGGAACAATACAATGGGTTGCTAATGTACTTAATGCATTGTTATGCATATCCCCTGCCTAACAATACACCCTGGAGGATATCCCATTTAACAATAGGCCATAACACAGGCCAACTGTAACACATGCAAATTGCTCCCTCCCACCTGGGGACTACACAAGTATATATACTCTGTCTCACTTCCATGCCACCAGATCCTCTGAAGATGCCAGCCACAGATGCAGGTGAAACGTCAGGAGAAAATACTAATAGAACACAGCCTCAAAGCCTAGAAAACCCACAACAATCTAAGCATTAAAATGGTTAACCAACAGTTAACCAATTCAACCAGCTCAACTGTTAAGCAGATCAGCTGTAAGTTATATTAAAAACATACATTTTTAGAAAAATTTTAAAAGTTTAAAAAATAGATTTTAAAACAATATAGCTTTTCTAGGCTTTTCCTTAAAAGCCTTCAGTTCTAAAAGCCTGTCTGAATTAAACAAGTCTTCACCTACAATGGAAGAACATTCAAGTTCCCTAGCCAAGGGCAGCAGCTGAGAAGATCCTCTGTCACTTCCCCATCCACTGTTCATGTGAAGGTGGTGGGACTGAGAGAAGGGTTACTTCTGTGGATCTCAAAACTAAGAAGACTTGTATGGGGAGATACCTTCTGTCAGATGAGCTGATTATTTTCTTTTTATGTAAAAGAGGGTTTGAATTCATCGTTTTCACCTCCTTGTGTTCTGTACTATGAAATCTAAACTGTTTCTTCTACACTGGCTTCCGGAGGATCCCAAAATTTTCTGATCCAAGAATGATCCTTGCATACAGCTGGAATAGGGCTGGATTATCAGCTGTCACCAACAGAAAGGCTGAGCAGATCAATTGGAGATATGGAGTTTGTGGGTTGGTATCAGAGCTGCAACAAAAATGGCTGCCAAGTTTGCCACCTCATTTTTCACTTAGCAAATTTGGGGAGCTTTTTTGGTGTGGGACAGAGGGTGATAGGTCTGAAGTGTCTTTGTGGCTATGGCAGTAAGCTGCACAGTTTTTTAAAAAAATAAAATAAAATTAGCATTTTAAATAGGTGGCAACCTTAAAGGAATTTGATTAATGCCTCTGGTGGCTTACACATCAGTGGAGGGGTCAAACCATTTCAGGTTTTATTCCATCCTTTAAAAAGCTACCCAGTGTTTAGAACCCATTTTGGAAACAGGGTTCAGCACCCTGGACTGCCCCTTTAAAATGCTGATTAATATCTGGATTGGATCTACTACCCCACTGATATAGAAGCCATCCCCCACTGCTGAATTTAAGAAATGTGTTCCACTGAGATTTCCTAAAGCAAAAGCCTAAGCCATATCTCTCCAAACTAACACAGAATCAGATAAAGAAAAGAAACACATTCAGTTCCTATGTATACATTTGAAAGTTGTATGAAGAGCACCAAATATGCACAGCCATACTTCAGTCACTGAAGACATGCATCTATTAATGCAGCTGAACTGCACACACATCTCAAACATCTGGAAGTTACCTGTCCTAAACTCCACAGCCTTCTTCTTGAAAGAAATAGAAGGGACTGACTTCATTAGTGCCATGTCAATTGCCAGATGTTATACATTTAGTCCCACAGCTTATGCTCACGCAACAATTGTGACTTGGAAAGTGACTCCCAGAGGCAAGCTGCAAAAATGCACAAGCCCTATAAGCCCAACATAAAAGTATCCTGGATAAGGACAGAGAATTGAATTCAACAATGGCAAAGTACTCCCTTCCAACAGATCCTCAATATTCTGTTTAAATGTCCCTAAAATGTTCCAAGTGGCTGCTGAACACCTGCTTAGGGATGAGCAGATCTGTTAATTGTGGTTTATCTCAGTTTCTCATCTGTCCATTTCAATTTTGCTCAGTCCCTCAGTTTTCAAATCTTAAATTTTAATCTAACAAGTTTCTTTAATGAAAAATGAACATTTACATGCATTTTACATATCCATCTTCAAACAATTTTTCTACTACACTTTGAATATTGTATTCACTAATATACACACCTTGTGTGCATTTCCCCTTAGTATATGCATCTTGTACAGTTTTCTAAAAAAAAAGAATGGCATAACAGTATTCAAAAAGATGTGGATTTTGAATAATAAATGAATTTCAAACTGAGGATCAACTGAAAGGTATAAAATTAGTCAAGATGACAGAAATTCATGGGGTGAGAGGAAAAGCAGTACAAAAGCTTATGTAGGTGATCTTGTGATAATGACACAAAATTCATTTGATTCAATGAAGGCTTCTTCTGGGGGGGGAAATGTAAGTGTTTTCTTCATTTGAATGTATGTTACTGTGATTGTGAATTAGACTGTTTGTGCTAAAATTAATAGATAAAAAAAAATTGAAAAGTGCAAAATTAGCTAAGCTCACATTAAATTGTGAACCAAATAAATTTCTTCCCCATCCCTGCTTTAAACTTCTGCTCTTTATTAGCTTTGCTCCAGGCTGCAAACTGTCACTGCAATATAACGGTCAAGTAGCTAAAGGTTCAGTATTGCTCAGGCTATCCTTGACATGTTCTTGATGATTTAATGCTTCTAATATTTCAAGAACCAGAAACAATATTATTAGTTGCTGGTATATATATAAGTGAAAGCTGAAAATGATTGTTCAACTCAGTACAGGAGTTACTACAGCAAATTACTCTGTCAACAACAATAGTATTAAAGTGTTCAAAGGGAAATTAGTACTCACACTACAATGCACAAGCACAAATTTCCTCAGTAGAGTTGGTATTTTTCTCTCTGGCTTCCTCCCACCTCTATCCTTGTCTTTTCTTTCTTTAGCCACCATATACAGAAATGTCTAACAATGAAAACAAAATTCAAGATAACTGGAAAGTAAAAGAATTTATAATTTGAGAGGTTCTTTTATATGAGAAGCTGGTTAACAACATGGCAGGTCCTAACTAGATACATAAAACTGCTGTATGGACTGTGGAACATCTCCATGCTGACAAAGTTGTAGGTCCCTCACCACCACTGCGTTCACATTCCTATTGTCTGTTAAGGGACCTAGACTTGAGATGACATTATGTATAACATACATGTATTCTTTATCTAGATATATGTCTGTAGATTCAGGTCTACAGATATACATCTGTATATGCATATACATATATAACGGGCCTGTCTAGGCTTGAGGTGGAAATCCCATAACAAAAATAATTAGAATGCCTATTAAAAATGACTAATTAGCTGGATTGTGTGGAACAACTGCAAAAAACTCAAAACAGCAAGATGCTTAAGAAACCCCAAAGTTATCTCTGCTCCCACCCTTACCAGCAGGTCCATGGGGAAAACATCAGACTTGTAAATGCATACTGATATGCTAAAACAATGTACACAGATCCATACAGATACAGAAATACTTTTGACTGGTTTGCTTCGTATTTGTTAAGTCAAATATTCCCCAGACATGCTACTATATAGAGGACACCTGCTTTCTCTCTTGTATTGCTTCTTTGTATTTATTACTCTTATTTCGGTGCTCTGGATTACAGCCTATTAAATGAATTCCTGGTACGGTACAATCTGCTTCAGGCAGAACTCTTTCAGATAGACTCTGTTCTCTCTTCTGACCAAATAGTCTTTGTAGTATGATAATACGTCTGCCAACCCATAGAGAAAACCCTCAAATATTTCTTGTATTTAAAAGAGGTCATATTACAACTTTATTGGCTACACTCATCAACACCTTTCCATTGGCTTGGAAATTTTCAGAAAGAAAAAGAGCTATTCATCCATTTCCAACAATCTGAGTTTAGCTATGAAAGTCTTTTGAATTGGGAAATGATATCGTAGGTCATATGTCTATTAGTGATAAAGCACGCATGAATATAGCTGTATGGGAAATTGTTAACACCAAGTACTCCTGGTAAGTTGCAGTATGTATACTTTTCACTGTGACAGATAACTACTTTGACTCTGGTATATCACCCAAATTATGATGCATTTCCATCATCTTTGAAAAGTCAACAGAAAATTGCCAAGTATGTGGCTATAAACCTTTGGCCGCCTCTGACTAATATCCATTTGAATGCAAATTGTTTGAGTCCTCTTTATAGAATTAGGCCAATATTGGTTTCACTGGGGTAAAAATGTCTCAATGTAAGGGGAGGGGGGTGGAACAAATACATTTTTCTAAGATTCCTTTTTCATTTGTTAAAATGACAGCAAATCGTTGTATGTGAGAGAAGTGTTCACACACAAATCCATACTAACATGCCAATGGCTACCCCTGGAAACAAAATAATAAATTAGTTTGAAAATGTAATATATATTGTGTATTCTCCTTTTAACATAAAAATCTGTAGTAATGATCTTCTGCAGTGAACATGATAAATTTGATATTCAGAGAAGCAATGTATGCCTGAAAATCTCGATGCAAATAGTGAAAAACCCTGTGAGATGTAACAAAGTAGCTGATAAATTAACTTATAAATGGCTCTACATTAACTGACTCTTAAACCAAACACAACAAAAAAGAGTGCTAGAATTATGGTAAAGTTGTACCCTATGTAGTTCAAAAATGGTATACAAGTTTCATCACTGTGGCTATCCTTTACTTCTCTATGGGCATAAAGCCAATTTTATTACAGCCCAAATAGATATGGTTGGATCTCTTAGTGTTAGGAACATAGTGCTCAGCCTTATGCTGGAATGGAGAGAGTATTCACAATTATTTATTTCCAGCTCAAAAAATAGGTTCCCTGACAATTAGGAAATGTCCTCGAGAAGAATATTAGACCAGTGAGACTTCTACTGATTTTCCCCAAGTACCCAAATGTCTTGAAGTCTTGCGCAGCAATTATTCTGTGGAGAAATACATGTGGCTTTTTGTGGAAAGACAAGTTTTCTATCCAGAAAACAGGTTTCCTATAATAAAACAACAAGAACAGCACTATTTTCTGTACAGGAAACACAATCTTTGCACACACAAAAATGAGGTGTTTGGCATGAAACCCCCATGTATATTTCTCCTATTTCTTTGTAGAATAATTCCCTGGATCGTTTGTTTATGGGGAAAATACTGTGGGAAAATATTCAGGGTTTTTTTTCCCGCAACACTAAAAATGAGGCAGTAAGTGTATGTGAGGACAAAACAGCTGAAGACTTAAATCTCTGCCTTATACTATGGCCCTTTCCGCACAAGACGTCATAAACATGCACAAAACACCATAAACAGTTCTTTTCCATAGTGAAGGCCAATTCATTTGAAACGCGGTAGTGATGCTGTATTCTGCACTTCTCAGCATTAATGCAAAGTGAAGCGTAGTATCTCTTCTGCATTTTGCCCCATCATGCCAGCCCTGATTGGCCTCCTGCCAGCACCACCGTTTTCTTAATGCACAGCATGCAGGATATATGTGGATTAGGTGGCGCAAAATGGATTTTTTCCATAGTTCACTACTGCTTTTAGACTGGATGGCTACTGGTTCACTACGATGTTGTGCAGAACCACATCCCCTGAGATGAATACAACCTGTAGCTACTATGTTTTAGCAACACTATGCAGAAAGGGCATGACATTGATTCTCAAGTATTGGAAGTGTCCTGTTCTTTTTGTTGCTGCTGCTTTAATTGCTAGTGTTCAGAAAGGTACTGTATCATTGGACTTTATACTCAAGTATTGGAAGTGTCCTGTTCTTTTGTTGCTGCTGCTTTAATTTCTAGTTTTCAGAAAGGTGCTGTATTTCTGGGTCCTGCTTTTCAGAGACTATATTGTCCAGGACAGGGATCCCAGCCTCCCTTGGCTCCAGAACAGGGCCACCAGCCACCTTTGGCTCAGACTGAGGCTCATTATCTGGACTTTCTTCTTCCCTTTCCTCATCAGAGGTGCCCTGGAGGTAGCACATGACACTGAGCACTGACCAGCAGTTATTCTCCAGGTTTTCAGGCAGAACTCTTCCTAAACTTATCTGGAGATCTTTCAGAGAGCCTTCATCCATGTATTCAGTCCCAAGCCAGAAATCAGATGGGATTGGATATACATGGTGGTACAGTATTCTTGTTAAAATAACTTGAATAACTGAGATAGATAGACTTATGATCCATGGAAATTTTCCATAGTTCACTACTGCTTTTAGACTGCATGGCTCCTGGATCACTATGACATCTTGCAGAACTGTACATTGTTCCCTCTTTTTTCCAGCAGAGCTAATAAGAGATTTGGGATTCTATAGATGAGATAACATCTGTAGAAAGAGAATGTGAAGAAAAGTGTTAAAACTCTTCCACCAGTGCTACTGCTTTGCACTTTCCCCTCCTCTGTATCTTCTTTTTAAAACTTTGTAGTCTCACATTTTGTCTACTATTCCATTGTTGCAGCTGCGACTCATTTTCTTTCTTAGGTCAGACAATTTTTTTTTTAATATCAGAATTTTTAAACTTCAGAATATCAGAAATATGTTACTGCAGAAATATTAATTTCCTCAGAGAAAACACTATCTTCTGTTCAGAAAATGCAGTTTTCTTTGCAAATCAACCATGTGTGAATTTTATGCAGAAGAAATCTCAAATTACAGAATTTTATGGGCAGAAACTAGCATTTTCTGTATGAAAATCAGTATCAACATTTCTGCATTGAAATACTGTTTGCTGTGCAAAAAGGGCTGTTTCAGAAAATGCTAATTTCTGAGCAAAACAACCACGTAGTTTTCTATTTCTTTGTTTGTTTTGCAGAATGCACCTGGAATTGCAAATATCCTAGGAAAACTGTGTGCTTTTTAGGGAAGGACCTTTAGAGAGCTCTTTGCCTCAGTAAACTACAAACCCCAGAATTCCACAGGATGTTGAAAGTGGAATGATAGCACTATAACAGTGTAGAGTAGAAGTGACCTTAGTGAAGAATTACATCCCTAGAATGAGAAGACCGGAAAAATATGGAATCAGCTTTGAAGTTTCTTTTTTAAAAGTTAGTAGTAGTAAGTAGTCAGAGTTCTTTCAAGGCCTCCAAAGTAGCTATTTAATGTTGTAGTTACCTATAGAAAAAGGTAACAGTTTGCTTTCAGGTTTCTCCGTCACTACATGGTTCCTTTTTAGTTGTCTGTTTGGAACATCTACACATACAACAGATACAAGCTATTTGCCTGTATTGCAAAACACATCCTCTTCCCATGCACTTCGTAGTGACCCCTGTGCCTACAATAAAGTACAACGTAGCATCTTGAGTGACAGCATCAACCACCATGTGGATCATGTGACACCATCCTGTCATTTGGAAAGATGACAGCTATCCTTAATTCATTTGAAAGAAGAATGTTTTTAGAACCCACAATGTTTTCTACTGATGGTGAGCATATCTTCATATGTTCCTAGCTTGGTAAATGCAGAAGGTCATGGTTCAATTATTAGCACCTCCTTATTTTTTTAAAGAGTCAGGTACCTGGTGATGATTGTTGCTTTTGTGTGCCTGCAAGTTGCTTCTGACTTATGGTGACCCTAAGGCAAATCTATCACAGGATTTTCTGGGGATGAATGTGTGTGACACACCCAGTGAGTTTCATGGCTGAGCAGGGAATCAAACCCTGGTCTCCAGGGCCATAGTCCAATGTCCCAACCACCACACCACACTGAAAGCATTATGCATTATGTACCAGTGGATTGTGCACAGTTTGTCATTCAAACACAGGGAATATATTTTCTTCTTTGGAAGACAGAAATCTTAGCTAATGAGGCTGTTCCTAGACCAAAGTCAAATGGAAGAAATTTATTCCTTCTCACTAATTTAGGGAAATGGGATAGGTACATTTAACTGAGCTTTCTTGTTTCTAGGCAGCCAGCTTGGTATAATAGTTTGAGCACTGAACTACAACCCTGGAGACCATGATTTGATTTCCCGCTTGGCCATGGAAACCCACTGGGTGACCTTGTGAGCATCACACACTCTCAGCCCCAGAAAAACGCACAACAGATCTGCCTCAGGATCACCAAAGGTCAGTTATGACTTGCAGGCACACAACGAAACAACTTGGTGATGATAGTGGCTGAGACAATGTTTAAGTTTCTTGTGATCTGCTGCCAGCCAGATTAAACAATACCAAACTAGATGGAGAAATAGTTTGACCTGTAAGTCAGCTTTCTATAGTGATTACAATTTATTAAGTATAGCCTAGTTCTAGATTTGTCCAAATGTTTCTATGCTGAATTTCACTTCCCAAGTTTGAAGCAAAGTTCTCACAATTAGATAAGATGATAGCTTAGAA